>CM030882.1:16385207-16605330 GCA_018132145.1 Boehmeria nivea var. tenacissima
ATACATGGTTGAAAGATCTAAGCATGTTTGTGTGAGTTTGTTTCCAATACAAGGAACCTAAACCGTTGGTGATCCGCCTTGTTACACCCTTTCATCTAAAGTAGACTAGTTCATCTTGGCTTCTCGTATCTCAAACTATTCCTATACTTGTTTTGTGGCTATTGTCTCTTTTTTGTGTAAATTGTAGAACAGTAATATCTAGTGGGATTTTACCTTGAAGATAAATTTCTTTTGCCCTCTCAACTTAAAGAAATGTGTACCATCCATAGTGGGACAAGGGGTTGGAAAAATCTGGCCTTGAATTGCTCAGCTGTTCCCTGAAAAGACAATCAAGTTCATGGATTTGCTACACAAAATGTCGATGCTCTTCTGTCACGTGATTTGGTGTTCTTATATTAGTCCACTCTGTCAAGTTAAGATCATTATCCACACAGCTATGTCAATGGCTCCGTGTCTGTGATAATAATCAATGCTTTTACTTTTTTCCCTTGTTACCCAACTTTGTAATCATGCTTAAGCTAATACTTCTTCCCTTGAGCGTGAACCCAAATCAATTAGTCCACGTATTAAACTTGCTTGAACTTGGTCTATAATAGATTTCTATTTTTGTCAAATATTCAATGAAAACTTTCGCATTTGGGATTTTTTTTTTTTTTTTTTTTTTTTGCTTCAGCTCAGCGTTAGGGAAACTTGGGTACTGAGGGGAGTTGGGTCCCACAAAAATAGGGGCATGAGAATCCTGATCTGATGGGCAGTGGGCAGTGGGAAATGAGTGAGAGAGGGTTGAGTAGTGGTAGAGGGGGCTCAGGTGGCGGAGTTTTGGCCACCACTTGCTACCATGGCATTGGCATCCATCACCATCTCTATGTGTTCGTCCGCCACGTGCTTGCCGCCTTTTGCTTCAATCACAACCGTCCGATCGTCATCTCCTGTCCTGTGTTTGACTTTCACATGACAAACCCCAAAACCACCCACGATGGACCCCACTTGAGTGGCGGGACCCACTCCGCCACCGCCCCCTTTTTTTTTTTTTTTGGTTGGTAAAGGTTCTTGTTTTTTTCTTAGCGGCTTTGGTTGTGCACGTGTGCTTGTTGTGGCGGAAAAAATAAGGCACCCATATAACCGTATGTAATGTGTTAGAATGTGTTAAAATTGGATCAATTTCAACATGGTTTTTTATTTCCCAAGCTAGAATAAAAGTCCATTCAAAAAGTCTACAAAAGTCATTTACATAGAGGCACAGGCACTTCGAGGAAATATGAGCTCAAAATACCCAAGTTGTTGTTATAAATAATAGCTCTATGTATTGTTGACAATAAAATAATGCACATTTCATTTCGAAATTGGACAGAGTCAAAGTGGGCTCTTTTAACTAGTAAATAACGAACTTTGGAATTATGATCAATTTCAATTTTTAGATGCTAGACGTACGCGGTAATACGGATTGAAAAATTATTTATTGTGACAAAATTGTTTAAAAGGAACGTGAGTAAATGACCTGGTAATGTTTTGCATAACCCGCCATTTTGCATGCTACTCTTGTAACAATTGAATAATGGTAACAACTTGTGTGATTAAAATAATACAATCACAAAATATATATATATAAAAAAAGGTTAATAAATAAGAAGAAAAATCTGGTTGGATTTGGGATTAGTGGCGACCAAAGCAGCAGACAAAGGGAGGTTGATAGATTAGTAGTGACAGACGAGTCCATTATGAAATATGTATGGGATGGGTTTGAGTAATATACCAACATTTAAAATGATTTAATTAAAAAGAAAGAAAAGAACGGGAAAAAAAAAAGTAGGAATTCCACATTGGACTGCTCTCTTCTCCCCACGCGCACGTACAGCAGTCGGCAGCAGGCAAAGGACGCGTGTTACTCACACGTGTCGGTCTCCGAGTGGCTGAAATAGACCCCCCAAATGGTAAATTGGTAAATAGTAGAAGAACTAGTTGGAGTTGGAGATGGAGATCGCGTAAATGAGAAAATGATGTGGTCAGATAGGGCGGCTTGGCGAAGAGCCTCTCTTTGCTTTGCTTTGGGCGTCTCAGCAAATTGCCATTTCTTTGTCACTTATTACTCGGTCTCTCTCTCTCGAAAAAAAAAAAAAAAAAACCCCCATTTGCCCATTTTGCCCCTGCTTTCTCTGCCCCACCACATCACCGCCGCGTTGATTAAAAAGTTTTGCAATTTGATCCTCTCTCTACCCACGTTATCAATGATGTGATGTGATGCACAATTTTGTTTGATTAAAAAGAAGATTGAAAAAGAAAATATCGCCTTTCCCTGTTTTGTTTTTCTTTTTTTTTTTTGGTTTGGGTACCTTCTCTCACCTAAACTAATTGAAATATATAGTTGTTATTTAATTCCCATCCTGCCGAAAGATAAAGTTGAATAATAAAAAAAAGATTCCAACAAAAAGTATGATTGCCAAGGCATCTTAGATTGATATGTAGGTTATGCATAGTTGAGTGGATTTTTGGTTATTACAAATATCATTAATATTTCACCATTTTCTTTTTCTTTTTCTTTTTCTATGCAAACCCAAATATCATGGTTAAATTACATGCCTAATGTAACTAGGAAATATGATAAATTAATTTAAAAGAAAAAAACAACTATCTCTATGTTGTTTGACTTTTACGACATTGTCAAAACAAAAATAAAGGATTAATTTGATTAGTTGGAGTGTTGGACGGCTGAGTTTGAAGATGTTTGGTCAAACCAAACCGGTCCTATTTCAAGCTCATCCGTATTCTAATATTCCTCCCCCAACTCTCACTTATTATGATCTCATTTCTCCTCAATAATGACGATTTCCACGTCAGAGCCACTCTAGAAAAAAAAAAAAAAAAAAGAAATTGGGGAAACATGATACAATATCAAAAAAAAGTAAAAGGAGTAAATCAAGAGAGTTCCAAAGGGCGTTTAGGTAAATTCGGAGACCAAAAAAATGTTTGATACGCGTCTCTATGAGGCCCATATTCCATCGCCATTACCGACCTCTCAGCCCTTCAAATCCCCATTTCTCTCTCTCTCGCCCCTCATCCCCAAACCCAAACCCAAACCCAAACCTAAACCATCGATTGTCCCTCTCTCTCTCTCCCCCTCCGAAAGATTTCGAATCTCTCTCTCGCTCGCGACGAAGAAGAAGAAGAAAGCCTGAGAGCTGTTAGTTGTTTGAGGAATCCGGGATCGGAATCGGAAGAAATGGCTCAGCGGACGGAGAAGGAAGAGACCGAGTTCAAGGTCCCGGAGAAGATAAAGCTCTGCGTCAACAACTGCGGCGTCATCGGAAATCCGGCCACCAACAACATGTGCCAGAAGTGCTTCACCGACACCACGGCCACCACGACGACGGCGAACTCCAAGTTCTCCGGCGAGAAGAGCTCGAGTCCTTCGAGCTCGGCGCGTCCGGCGGAGAGATCTGACAGCCCGGCGGAGAACAGCCGCAAGACGACCGCGTCGGCGGCGGGATCGGAGGACGAGCCGGCGTCGGCGAAGCGCGTGGTGAATCGGTGCTCCGGATGTCGGCGGAAGGTCGGGCTGACCGGGTTCCGGTGCCGGTGCGGCGAGCTCTTCTGCGCCGAGCACCGGTACTCCGACCGGCACGACTGCAGCTACGACTATAAATCCGCCGGCCGCGAGGCCATCGCCAGGGAAAATCCGGTCGTCAAGGCCGCGAAGATCGTCAGGGTTTGACTTTGACCGATCGATCTGTAGAGAAAACGAAGAGAAGAACAAAAAATTCCTTAGCAAAAGAAGAAATATTCCAAGGATTCGCCGGGATCGCGATTGGATCCAGGAGATCTCTTTTTCTCTTTCTCGGAGATTTGTTAGCGATTTCTATAGAGTTTAAGCGACGAAACGAGCGAGAAAGAGAAAGAGATTATTAACGAACGATTGTTGTCTAAGATCATCAAAATTGTCTCTGATAATTATCCCTTTTTTTATTTTTCTTCTTAAATTTTTATTTTGTTTCGGTGTTGTTTGTCTCTCTTTTTCCTTATTTTTTTGGTTTGGTATTGGAAATGAAGAACATTATTGTGCTTTGCGATAGAGAAGAAAATATTTAGAGGGTGGGTGGGTGTTTCGTTCGTTGGATGATTTCGTTTTGATTGTGTTTGTTGCTGTGCCTGTGCTTTGATTGGATGATTCAATTATTTTCTCTCCTCTGGAAATTGTGAATGGATGGCAGGCATGCGTAAATTCGAAGAAAGTGTTTGGGTCTTATCGTCTTTTTCATTGCCTTTTCTTTTCTAAGGCAACTGGAAAATTCTGTTGGAAGTATGACAGTTGTGGACCCCATAAATAACATTAGTTTTTTTTTCTCTTTCTTTCTCGTCTTTCAACTGTATCGCGAGAGAATGCAATTTATAGATATCGTCTTGGTGCGTTGAACGCGGCAAAATATCGCGCGAATTTACTTTACTCTACTGTACTTTTTTTTTTTTCTTGGCTACTACTTTACTCTACTGTACTTGAAGCCAAGGAGACATTATATTTTGGGTGGCAAAAACCAATGGTACGAAATACGAAATATTATTAAGAGTAAGAAAATCAAAATTACTAACTAACAATACAACAATCCAATGGGACGTATAGCCATGCCATGCCATGTGCGTATATAAAGCAGATTACATAACACAACACAACAAAAAAGCTGTAAAGTGGGCTTGAAGGGAACATTTGCGTATGGTAATTGGTTCGTGTCTTTCCATATTTATTTATTTATTTTTAAATAATAATAAAATAAAATAAAAAAGAACAGTGTTTTTTTTGTGAAGATCTCAATGGACTGACGTTGTGATCGGACGGCCGTGATTTTGGAGGTGGATGCGTATCAAGGGGAATGGGTTGACGGTGATGGTGGGGCCGAGTACAAGTTGTCCCAGGTGGGGACCACAAATAGGGGTTTAGGTTACTGTGATTGATGAGGAGCGAGTGTCCTTTGATGTCATGAAAAGCTGTCAGATAAACATTTAAATAAATAAGCGTAAAAAGCCTTCCAAAACGAAAACCCCTCTTAAAATGGCGTAACTACTAAGCATTAACTTGTTTGGGGAATTTATTATTACATTCTATTCCATTTTAAAATAAAATAGTTTAACTTCATAAATTTTAAAATAATATAATTAAAGTTAAAAACATAGTTAAAATAAAGTAAATTAAATATAAAAAAATGAGAAGACAAACAAAAATAAACAAGTCATAATAATAAATTGGAGATTAGCTGATGTACTAGCCTACTTGCCTCCACTAAAACAATAGTATCATAATTAAAAGTCATTGTAACGAATTTAAGAATACTTAATTATGAAATGACTTTTTTTTTTTCACCACACCAATAATTGTACATCAAAATAATAAATTAAAAGACAAAATAATAAAAAAAATATTAAGATCAGTTAGGTAAATAAGTTTGAACAATGTGTTTTTAAAAGATAGTCACAATTTTAAAAAATTTAAAAATTAATTAAAAAAATATAAAAAAATTTCTGACAATAACAAAAATACACATAAAAATACTGTAAAAAATTTCTGAAACTAGACAAAAATTTTATAAAAAATTTCTTACATGGCTAGTTTTTTAATTTTTTGAAATTATTACTACTTTTTAAAATCATTTTGTAATCAGTTGCTATTTTCTTAAAATTCTCAAAATATTATAACAAGATATATTAAATATATTAAATTTAATTATTATAACCAATTTTGATTTTTTTTTTATGTAGCAATCAAAAATTTTGATTTTATTACTTTTTCTTTATAACAACGTACTTGACAAATTTGTGCTTATTCTTCCTTCCATATTTGATCGGCTGTTGTGACAAATTCAGACATAAATTCTAAATTTTTTGTAGTTTAATTCTTATGGTTTCCATTTGAAAACCAGCAATACAACAGGGATGATGTGCAAATTAATTCTCGAATAAAGTTTACTTCATGTAACCTTTATAAATGATTGCAGTCAGGTATTATCTTGTCCATAAGGGTTTTTTTTTTTTTTTTCAAAAAGTAAATCAATTACTATTTCTATGAATTTTCATATTAGAGCAATTCCAATCCACACTATTTTACCGTGGAATAGTTACAATTTGTGGAAAAAAGTGTCAAAAAACCTCACTCTAATCATGCGTCATTTTTCTCTCATTTTAGAGTATACACAATACCACTATATTCAACTGGATTTTTGTCTTTAATAGTTTATAATACTTTTTGATAATAGAAAATTATGTAGAGTGGAATATGTAAATAGTAAAAAATAATTAAATAATAAAAATAAAAAGAAATATAAAAAAATATTTTTTAGAGTGAAAAATAAAGTATTTGATTAGAGATAAAATACTGTTTGATAATGATATTATTTATTTTAAAAATATTGGGTATTATATTTTAGAGTATTGGGTTGGAGATTGCCTTAGTGATGTTTGTTGTCCATTAAAAAAATAAGGGAACACAAGTTATCAAGTTCGATATTAAACTTTGTTGATACAAAAATAAGGGAGACCTATCAAAAGCTCGCTCAAACTTAATAATAAAACATGATCGATGTTAAACATGATGAACGGTGTTAATACGATATTTATCATTAAAAAAAAATATTGGAAGTTAGAAGTTATATAGCTGACCTCATGCTAGTCAATAATGTATGGGGTTGCATATGTAAAGCGGAGATATTTTGTGAACATAACATTTTACTATAGATAGGGAGAGAAGTGATGAATCCAAAAGATGCCCTTGGTTTCATGAGCAATTAAGAGGAAAGTGAAACATATAGATATTAGTTATTCATTGTTTGTTGCTGAATAATATCTGTAGGAATCTATACCCTTCCAAGACTTAAATATTCATGAACCATTAATTAATTAAACCCTATATATGCTTTATCTTCTTATTTCCCATTCACAAAGATACAAAAGCTAGTACTTATCATCTCCAAACCAAAGGCTCTAAAAGGAGAATAACAAGAGTGGAAAAAAGAAGATAACATTGAGAAGAACTTGAAGGGTGTTGCAAATTGGCAAAGAGAGGCTTGTCTTCTTATAAACAGCTTGTTTTCCTTTATCCTCTTTCTTGGTTTGTTTTTGTGCTATTGCTTGCTTCTTTTAATGCTTTCTTGGTTGTTATCTCGTTATCTCTTCACTTTCTTTATTAATATATATATATATATATATATATATATATATGTAGAAGCAAGTGTGTAAAATCATGTCTTCCTAAACTAGATAAAGTGTCGCAATAGCAAACAAAATAATGCATTGTTGCTATCTAGCTAGCATAAACGAAATTAATTGATAACCAAGTTTGTTTTCTTTTCTTTTTTTTTTTTTTAGAGCAATTGGCACAAGTTGTTTTGTCTGTATATGAAGTGTTTGTTATCCAAGCCGTACACAATGCATCACAATAAAGTATAAAGCTGGTTTTCATACATATCACTATAATATAGACAACATAGGGTATTAATTTTGGGCGAGAAAGAGAAAAATAATAATTTAAAAAGTCGTCAAACGGCAAATACTATGGTGCTGTGAAATTTTGTTCACCATCTATGTTGCACAATTTATAATAAATGTAAAAAGATATCATTTTCACGTTACTTATCCATCTTCTAAATTTTTTATTAAATTATATTAAATTCAAGATGAAAAATTTTTAAAAAGCAAAACGGCCGTGAGATGAACATAATTTTAGTGTTAAACTTAGAATATATCAATGATGTGAATGTACATGATTTCATGTTTTAAGATGTAAAAAGATGTTATAAATTGGTGTATTTTTAAGCTATTTATGCACTATAGATGGTACACAAATCTATAAACTATTGTAGTATTGTGAAAAAACATATCGTATTTTCTTTCAAAGTTGTTGTTGTCGTTTATTACTATTACTATTATTATTTTTTGCAATTTTATAATGCTACAATTAAATATATATTTTTTAGTACGATCATCATTCATCAAAAATATAAAAATAAAAAAACACAATTTTTATCAAACATATGCAACATTTTAATATTTTTATTTTTATAATTTTTTTTAGAAGTTTCTTTTGCTATTTTATTTTCAAAAATTGTAAAAATACAAAATATATTTAGTAATTAATATTTGCTTAGCGAAAATATAGAGTGAGTGCAAGAATAGAGAAAACACAATATATATATATATATATAATTTCACGTTTTTATTTGAAAAAATTATAAAAATGAGAATTTTTTTTCTTCTATATATAAAACTGTGTCAAAATTAAACAAACAAAAAATAAAAATAAATTTGCTGAACGCGTTTCTAAAAAATTTGAATCAAACTCTTATTTTAAAAAAGTAAAGTAAAATATAAACGTTATCAAACGAGTCTTTATAAATCATTTTATTTATTAATCTATTCACCCATATATACATAATTTTAATAATTTTGTTGTTATTCAAATCAAGAGAAAAAAAAAAATCAATATGAAAGAAAAATCAACTAGAGAATTCCCTGAGAAGGAGAAGGAAAAGGAAAAGGAAAAGAGAAAAGAGAAATGGTGGGGTCCAACTCCAACTCCAACTTCCAAGCAGGAGTCAACTGAGTCATCAGGAGAAGCGGCCACGTGGCACTCAACAAATGGCGGTGGCGCCAAAGAGAAATCCGAATTCGATCACGTGTTTGTTCCGATTCCAGTCCATACAAACACAATACAATACGCACGCAGTCACTGTGTGCTACTAACACACTTCGCTCTCTCTCTCTCATAAATCATAATCCCAAAAACCAAAATCAATCACTGATTTTCCTCACTCTTCTTCATGTGAATTGTGATCATTCACCATTCTCGTCCAACGATGGAGCTTAATCAGCTAACCCTGAATGTGTCCATTTCTTACTTTCCCGAGCTCCGTCGTCCCACCGCTCTTCGTCGCTGTCCCAACCGGAGGCTCAGAGCCCGGACAATCGCTCTCTCTCCGCGGATTCGCCGGAACCGATCGAACTTCGTCGTCCGAGCCAGGGACGCCGGATCAGACGCCGAATCCGGCGCCGCGGTGGTGGCCGTCGACGCGCCTCCCAAGCCGCGCCGCCGTTTCGAGGTCTCGCGGGGCTCTCCGGCGCCGCTCGGCGCTTCGCCTCGCTTTGACGGAGATTCCATCAATTTCGCCGTCTTCTCCGGCAATGCAGCCTCGGCGACTCTCTGCTTGATGACTCTCTCCGATTTGGAGAAGGTTAGCTGTTTTTGTTCTTTTTTTTTGTTTCTTTCAATTGATTGCAAAGTCGAATTAATTATCAGGAATTAGCAATTCTTTACCAATTTAGGATTTTTAGATTAGTGTAGCTGTAACAAGTACTTTCTATCGTTAAGTAATTCTTTAAATATTGTACTTGATTAATCTGAAGTTCTTTAAGTAATTAATTTGAGGTTCTTAGTGTGAATATTATCACGGAAGACTATCGAAACTAATTTTTAGGTATTAGTCGTACTTAGAGTTAGGTACTTTAAAGTGATTGATTATTCAGAAAGAAGGAATTAGTGAAACATATGAGTTGTATTATTGATTAATGATCGAGTACAGGAGAGGTTTTTATATTCTCAAGCCGTAGTACAATAATTACATTGACTAGATTCGTGACAATTGTATTGCCTTTGTCTGATGCAGAATAGGGTGACCGAAGAAATCTTACTTGATCCTATGACCAACCGGACCGGTAGTGTTTGGCATGTTTGTCTGAAAGGAGATTTCGAAGACATGCTGTACGGTTATAAGCTCGATGGTAAATTTTCTCCGCAAGAAGGGCTCTATTACAATTCATCACGGATTGTATTGGATCCGTATGCAAAGGTTGTTGGCTTATATGAGTCATTTTTCTTTTTATGTTCATCAAGACTTTGCTTTTATTTTCAAGTTTATAGGAGAAGATGGATTTTATGCTTATGCCTAGCCTGAAGGTTAGATTGGCTTCATATTTTATGCATAGTCAATGAGTATGGTTACGAGTGGTTTTGGATTATAAAGTGCAATGGTCTGTAAATTGCTTAATTTGATATTTTGATATCTAGGCAGTCATACGCAAAGGAGACTTTGGCATTTTAGGAACAGATGGTAATTGTTGGCCCCAAATGGCATGTGCAGTGCCTTCATTGGATAATGAGGTAATGCTTTTTGTTTGGAAAGTGTGTTTTCCTATGTTTGAGTTTCATTTGTTAATTTCTATACATTCGTACTGCTACAACATTGAATTTATCGTCAATGACCTGAACATTTTTTGATATTAATTCACGAGTTCTTCCACTTGTTTTCAGTTTGACTGGGAAGGAGATTTACCTCTTAGATACCCACAGAAAGATCTCATAATATATGAAATGCATGTGCGAGGGTTCACAAAACATGAATCTAGCAGCACTAAATGCCCTGGTACATATATTGGCGTTGTGGAGAAACTTGATCACTTAAAGGTATTATTAGCTGGCCATGTAGAGCAAACTTGTAAGTCATTTGGAGAAGTAAATTTGGTCTCTAACTTATTAAAACTGAAAGCTCTATTTGATTATCTCAATTTAATGCCCAATGTAATAACTTTTAAGAGGTCTTTCTTCATAGTATGTTTGATAATGCTTCTCTGATCAGTATTAACTATGAGAGACTATTTAAAAGCTGATTGATCTATCAGTGATTTATACGAAGAATGATTTTGTGTGGCAGTTTCTGGATCTCCTCAATAGATTCTTTATTTTGTAGGAAATTGGGGTGAACTGTATAGAGTTGATGCCATGTCATGAGTTCAACGAGCTTGAGTACTTCAGCTATAGTCCTGCCATGGGTGATCACAAGTAAATTGTGTACCTTACGTATCTCGCTAAAGAACCATCAATGACACATTTGCAACTTGAACATTCCTAACGTCATACTTTGAGACTTGTTTATAAATTTCATATATCTTGAAAATGTTAAAACAAAACTTTAGTAACATTTATCACATCTTGTGTCCAGGTTAAACTTTTGGGGATATTCAACCATCAATTTCTTTTCACCAATGATAAGATATTCATCTTCTGGTACACGTAATTGTGGCTGTGATGCTGTAAATGAACTCAAGCTTCTTATTAGAGAAGCGCATAAGCGAGGGATTGAGGTGGGAACTACTAATATAAATTAGGTTCCTCTTTAAAAAATAATATTCATTAACTCAGGATTTTTTTTTTTCTCTTCTTTTATTTTTTTCCTTTTCCGGAGTTTTTCATTCTTATTCTATGCATGCAGGTCATAATGGATGTTGTTTTTAATCATACAGCGGAAGGGAATGAAAATGGTCCCATTTTATCATTTAGAGGCGCCGATAATGGTGTCTATTACATGCTAGCACCAAAGGTATAGCTTGAAATTGTTATTGCAAGTTGTTTACAAGTTCGATTGAGAAGAGGCAGTTGTAGTTTGCATGATGATATAATTACTCTGTATGTGACTTGCTCTTTAGGGAGAGTTCTATAATTACTCCGGATGTGGCAACACCTTCAATTGCAACCATCCTGTTGTGCGCCAATTAATTCTAGACTGCTTAAGGTAGATTAATTTCATTTCTCCATACTTCATTTATAATTTTCTTGATCCTTAAGTTTATTGCTTTACCGTAATTGTTTGAAACATGCCAGAGAGACTTTTCACTGTCCAGATGCCCATCTTATTCTCTTATCTTTATTTCTTTTGCTGCGCAAACTACCAGTTTTCTATTTTCCTTGCAATTTCTGCTTATTGGTGGCTTCTGCATCTATTTTCAAATTAACTGTCTAGTTACAACCATAATCTTTTTTTGTCCCATAGGATTGAAGGTCTCTGTGTTCATTGTGTGTAACAGATATTGGGTAACAGAAATGCATGTCGATGGATTTCGTTTTGATCTTGCTTCTATTATGACAAGGGGTAGCAGGTTATTGCCCTACACTCCGCATTCAAGTTTATGTCTAACATCGAGTTTTTACTTGGTCTTATCCCTAAATTTTCTTGTTACTTTTAAAACAGTCTTTGGGATGCTGTCAATGTATATGGGAGTCGAGTTGAAGATGACTTTCTGACAACTGGCACACCACTCAGCAGCCCTCCACTGATTGATATGATTAGTAATGATCCAGTGCTCCGTGGAGTTAAGGTTCGTGCTTCGTATATCCGTTATTAGTCTTTTCAATCATTGGGACAACTACTTTCTTTTTTCACTTATTGGGGACAACTAGTTAATTATAGACACGTACAACAAAAACGTTTTAGGTCATCTAAAACTATTGGAATTTCATTATGTCTACATTTAAGATTCTAATTTCCATTAACTGTGGAGTTTTTTTTTTTTCCTGGAAAGATAGGATTATAGAGGTTATGCTCTAATAAATTTTTATTGAATGGGGGTCTTTCTTAATGAAGTTTCTTCGCTGCTTTCAAATAGCTCATAGCTGAAGCATGGGATGCAGGAGGCCTCTACCAAGTTGGCTCTTTTCCTCATTGGGGTGTTTGGTCAGAATGGAATGGGATGGTTGGTTTAGAACTCAAATATTTTCTAAATTGTTGCATTTAGCAGCCTGAATGATGGAAGGAAACAGAGCAATTAGAATATTATGCCTGCAGATATAATGTCTTTAACTTCAGTGTTGCTGTGGTTTGACTCTCTCAAATTTTAAATACAGTATCGGGACACGGTGAGGCAATTTATAAAGGGTACAGATGGTTTTTCGGGGGCTTTTGCTGAATGCCTTTGCGGGAGCCCTAATTTGTACCAGGTAATTTTCATTTGTTTCATTGTTTTCTCTCTTCTTAGAGCTTTTCAGCGTCACTCACTTAAATTTGATACGTTTCCTTTTTCATTTCTGTGCTGGAAATGTTAAATTAGTATTGTATTCCTCCTATGTGCTTGTCATTCTCCTTTGTGGCTTAAATCCTTCCCCAAACCATTGAATCAGAAAGAGGGAAGGAGACCATGGACTAGCATCAATTTTATCTGTGCACATGATGGCTTTACATTGGCGGATTTGGTTACCTATAATGACAAACATAACTTGGCAAATGGAGAAGACAACAACGATGGAGAGAATCACAATAATAGCTGGAACTGTGGTCAGGTATGGATGCATGTGTTCATAGGACAGATAATTCGTTGTTTTCAGAAAGAGTACTTTACCATTTGGACATTTTTGAAAATGAAAGGTAACCAATAAAGTTGACTTATACAGTTATACGCAAGTCTTTATCTTTATGTCCTGGTTATGAGAAGAGCAATATTGCCCAAACCCTTTGGTATAGCATACATTCCCAAATACATAATTTTTTCAAACTGTTGATGAGCAAGAAGAACTTAGAAGGAAGTTACGAACCGCTTCTTGGAAGCTTAATTTAGAGTGAAGTGGGTGTGTAGAAATGAAAAGAGCAGTTAGTTGTATTTTATTCGGTGGATATATTCCTGCATATATGAACGTATTCTGAAAGTTTCCTTGGCTGTTGCATTTTAATTTTAGATGCATGAATATTGTGTTGAGATATATAAGATAGTTCTAACTGTATTATTGCTTGTTCATATAGTTTTATATTAAACATATGTAGGAAGGAGAGTTTGTAGGCATTTCTGTGAAGAGATTGAGGAAACGACAAATGCGGAATTTTTTCCTCTGCCTCATGGTTTCCCAAGTAAGGTTCAGTTCTAATTTATTTTATTCTTTCAGTTGGAATGAGATGACTTCTCCACTCTGCGACTCTGCTTTGAGTTGGTGCTTTATTTGTTTGGTTCTAATCCAGCATTTGTTACACCGGCAGTGCTTAGTATTTATTGACTTTTTTTTTTTTCCTTTTTTTCATTATGGTGATTAGGGTGTTCCAATGATATATATGGGCGATGAGTACGGTCACACAAAAGGGGGAAACAACAACACATATTGCCATGATAACTATGTGATTCTCTAGACTCTGCTAGTTCTCTACTCTTAATAAAATCTAATTACATGTTTTGACTGTGGCTGCACTGCAGATCAATTACTTCAGATGGGATAAGAAAGAGGAGTCTTCATCAGACTTCTTTAGATTTTGCTGCCTCATGACAAGATTCCGCCAGTAAGTACATCTAGATTGCAATTTCACTATTTCCATTTGCTTTGTTGTAGGCCTCATGCGAGTTATGATGTTACAGGGAATGTGAGTCACTTGGCTTGAGTGACTTTCCTACGGCTAAGAGGCTGCAGTGGCACGGTCATGCTCCCGGAGTGCCAGACTGGTCTGAGAAAAGTCGTTTTGTCGCCTTCACCTTGGTTTGTTATCTCGTCTCACCTCTTCGTATCATTTCTCTCATTACGTAGATTGTAGTTTCATAACCTGCTATGAAACTTAACTCGATATGCCAAATTTGGTCTTATTATCTGTTCCCTTGTTGTTGACTTACATTATTCTCGATCTGGGATTGATGCTTGGTCCGAACATCAACGCAGAAAGACTCGGTGAAGCGAGAAATCTACATTGCCTTCAATGCCAGTCATCTACCAGTTACCATTTCACTGCCAGAGCGGCCAGGATACAAGTGGGAGCCTGTGGTAGATACCAGCAAGCCCGCACCGTATGACTTTCTCACTTTTGACGTCTCGGGAAGAGAGATTGCAGTTAAACAGTACGCTCACTTCCTCGATGCCAATGCATATCCGATGCTAAGTTACTCTTCCATCATTCTACTACTTTCCCCGGAAAAAGATGCTTAGTGCAAATATTAATATTCCTGTGGATAATCCCTTGCACAAAGCGCCTATACAGAGTGGTGTAAAAGAGTAACTTTCAATTGCGGGAATCAAGAAGAGGACCAAAAAGACTGAAATAGTGTTCTTTTGATTTGAAAGTTATCTTGGTCAGGTTTCGGGGACCCAGTGAAAAAAAAAGAAAGAAACAAACAAACAAGAGACAAACTGGATCGCTCATTTACAAGGATATTAATGAGAGAGAAAAAAAAAAGGAAAAAAAAAAAAAGAGGTATGTTGTGGCAACTACAGTGTGAACAAAATATTGATGGAATAAAAAAAGCAGGAAATGCCAATACTGCCGATGTAATTGCGTATTGGGAATTCTTACAAAGAGAGACTTTGAGGAGATGATTGCATCGCATCGCATGCCGTACTTTCACTCTACAAAGTTCTCTGATTTGGCTTTTCATTAAAGAATTTCTCATTTGGCTTCAAATATCTTATTGTCATTAGAGAATCAAGTATTCAATTTTATGCCATTTTGCCAATAACTGACTTAATTGTTGCAAGTTTGTGAGGTATTGTCGTTATAACTTCTCACCCTCATTAAATAGTAAATACCACGAGCCAATCCACGTTAGTTTACTGGTTAAAATGGTAATTTAAAGATCAATAAGTACACAGCAACTCACCAAGGAAAGAGAAGGCAAAAGGCAATTGGGTGTAACATTGATATCAGTGCGTGTGCGTTGAATTCAACACTCAAAGATAAAAATAATAAATCTATCTCATGTGAATGAGACTTATATGTATTTGAAATGGCATATTAACAAAAAAAAAATGGGAAGTTGGGAGTGGTGGTTTGGGAGTTGCCGAGTTGGGACTTTGGAGTGACTAAAAACGAAACGGTGGCAAAAACACACATATAATAAGCAAGCTTTAAGTTTATATTAGTGGTCAGGTCAGGTCAGGTCAGGTCAGTCTCTTAAGCCTATTATGGAAAAATAAAGATATTAGAAGAAGATGATGGGTCGGGTGGCTTCCGGAGGACTCCAGACCGCAACAGAGGTATTCAGAAACCATCCAAACAATGCTTCTTGGGTTGAGACTCTCACACTCTTAAATTCTAATCGACTTTCTTTCCACTATTCAAATCTCTCTCTCTCTCTCTCATCCGTAGCTACCTACTAATACTAAATTAGGGATTCATAAACATTATTAAAAAGAAAAAGAAAGAAAAAAAAATGGTAGGGTTTATGGGGATTGGAATCGGAAGGAGCATGAAGAGGAAAGACTCCGACGCCATTGATCAGTTCAGCCACGATTTCTCCGACTTCTCTCTCTCCTCTCACTCTCCCGCCAGAAAGATTCGCCGTCTCGTAAATCCCTCTCTTTCATTCTTTCCTTTCCACACCATTTTCTTCTTCAATCAAACGATACTGATTTCTTTTCCTTTTGTCATCATCACTACAGGACGCGGATTTGCCGCCGATCATGGAGGAAGAGGAGCCGGAGATATCTTCGCCGATCATCGTGGAGGAATTGGACAGTGAGAGTGTCGAAGCCGAGGGTAAGGCCATTGTTGTGTTCAAGCCTCTCGAATTGAAGGCCTTGCCTTGTTCTAATACTAACATGTCCGTCTCCGTCGATCCCCACTTCATCTCTGCCTTCAACAGCTTCAACGGTATATTGAATTCAATTATACACTCAACCGAAGCGTTGCGTGCGTCTTGGCGGTCTTGTTGTGGGATTATTCTTATTTTTTACTACATTACCAATGTGCTGTTATAATACAATTCGCAGAGGAGTTTATCCGCCGCTGGGGCCACCAAAAGCCGATGGACCAAGACCAAGACCGAGGAAGCCGCAACGACTGCCTGGCTGTTGTTCCGTGGGCGCCGCCGCCGCCTCCGGCATGGGCATCAATGGAGGTTGAGGAGAGCAACAACGGCATGGACGTGGACGTGGACGTGGACGAGGACGAGAGAGCCATAGAGTTACAAGGGTTGGCACATCAATGGCAATGGCAATGGCAATGGCAGCAGCAGCAGCAGCAGCAACAGCACTGCATGGTTCCACTTCCACTTCCACAGCCACACCACATCAACGCCCATCCCATGCTTCACCCTCACCCTCACCCTCACCCACCCAACACCACCACCACTGACTCTCAACTCGGCAGGACATGACACTATTTTTGGACTATGACTCGTTATGGTATATGTATATATATTACTAACTGTAGGATTTGATTTGTAATGTCCTTCACTCAAGGAATAATATGTGAATATACTTTGGTTCTTCTCTAATTCTGCTGAACAAGGAATGTTAATAGCTCCTATCAATCAGAAATTTGTCTCTTCTGGCAAAAAAGTTTATTCTTCTTCTCTTCTGATCCTATGCTGTTGATTATGATAATCTGTTGGTCTTAACTCTTATAAGTAGTGTCCTTTGGATTGCAAGAAAGCAACAAGTTGACATGGCACACTTGATGATGAATGAAGTAAGGGAAAACAATGGACATAAATGATAATTCCTCCATTGAAAAGGGGAGAGAGAGAGAAACAAACACTACATGATTTAAATTACAAGCATGAATTGAGACACTCAAATATTATTAGGAGAAGATGTCTTGTCTTGTCTAAATCCTAACTGGTAAGTTACACATCAAATGTTGCAAAAAATAAATGTTACAACCAAGGGAAGGGTGATGATCTGATGTATGCTTGCTTCTATGTAATACACTCTCTTCCTTGAAGAGGAGAAAAGGCTCTATGCAACTAAAAGTAGAATTATTTCTGTTTCATCATCAAAGCGGGGCCTCTCTTCTTCAATGGATCAAAACGCCGGAATCAAATCATGTATTTCTTCTCTCGCGAAAACTTCCTAAAGGATGCCTAGTCGCCCGACACGTATTTCTTCTGCGCATAGTATTTCTTTTCACTCTCCGCCTTCTTCGCATTCCGTTTCTGCATTAGAATATCAAATGGAAAAACCTCTTATCAGCGAAATATCCACAACTTCGAATGGCGAGAACACATGCGCCAAACAAACAATCAAGAGACTATAAACTAAAACCACAACGAGACAGAAAAGTTGGCAACTATAAGAGATGCCTTTTTCCCCATTGGCCAAGAGAGACAACAAATTTGCACTTTCTATTTATCTTTGATGTATTTATCAATCGGAACTCTTAGAGGTCGTTCGGTAATTTGGATGCAAAAAATTTTGACTCAAGTATCCTTACATCAATACTAAAAGTTTTTGGCAAACTATCCAAATTTTTAACTCAACTTCTCCTACAGTGTCTTAATACTCTCTAACTAGTGTAAAAGCAATTTTTTCAATTCTTTTATTTTTTTTTTTTTTTTTAGAAAAACAATTTTTTCAATTCTCAATGCAAATCTTCTCTCTTACAATCACAATTCAAATACTACAATCAATCTCTTATCCAAATATTGATTTGAATTACAAGAGTTTGCCAAACAATAACTCAAATTAAAATTATCTGAGTTTTGTCATATGAATTGCCTATGAAACGACCTCTTAGCGAACAAATGATCACAGAGCAAGGTAAAAATTCATGAAATACCGAATAAGCTTCATGGTTTGCCATTATCCTCTGGGCTACCGATGTGGTGGTTGTATTTTTTGGGCTTTCAAGCATTTGAAAAATTCCCATGCTCTTGGCGGCAGAGTATGGATCGATTTCACCCTGAACATATAAACTTATCTCGCTCAATATCCAACCGCATTAAAATGAAACATAACGGAAGAAATTGAAGACAAAAAGTTCAGAACTCACCGCCAAAGAACAGTTGTACTCAGAAACAGTCCCATGGACAACTAAAGAGATATTAAAAGTAGTTATCTGCCAAAAATATATAAATATATATATACACACACACACAAACACACATAAGAACTCAGATAAAATAATCATACGTCTGAATCATGCAGGGAAAGAAAGCCTATATAAAATATTAATGTCGGTATGGGGTGGCAAGTCATTCATGCTTGAGAAAGTAGAGGGGTGCGGGACTATACGTGTGCAAGCACATGTAAGAAAGGGACAGCATTGGAAAATACAAATGCCACATCAAATCATTACGTCATGACAAGAAACCAGCTGCTCAAGTCATGGAGGTTTCGGCTAGCAGTAGGACACAATTTGCTTAGAATTATTGCAAGACGCCTATCTCGTTCTTTTGCAATATTAAGAGACCAACACCACACGCTAACATGGAAGTAAGGTATACAAGACATTTGTAATGTAGGGAAAATGTCCGAGAATAATATCTTTCTGAGGTCGCAGATGAAGAATGAGATACATAAACTATGACTCTTCCAGATGCAATTGGAATGCTAAAGTAACGTCAATTTCTTAAAAGTAAACTCACCACATCCTTCGTAACTTGCCAGGGTGCACCAATGATGACTTCATCTACGTAACGGCAAGCCAACACGCTAAGACTACGCTCATGTAAATGCATAAGCGGGCAATGCTTCCCTCTGTGCTCACTGCAAGTAACATAATGATAGCGATTAATTTGTCTGAACATTTCCCTCGTTTGCTAAGACGTTGAGATTAGCAACCTTATGTTGAAAAAAAAAAAAACGAAAAAAAGAAAAAGAAAAAGAAAAGACTTGATAGGTAAAGCATACACAATCAGCCATGAATAATTGATTTCAAACAATCTGAATTGAACCTAAATACCTGACAGTGTGGTCATCATGGATGCCAACTAGAAGAAAGTCTCCAAGAAGCCTAGCATTCTTCAGGATCTGAGGCAAGAAAAAGGTGGGGAATCAAATTTATGATGGAGAAAGCACTGTCTAATAAAAAGCAGACTTTAAAACTAAATGGGTGACTAGGAAAGTAGACTAAAAAGGTATAGTCAACATTAAGCTTGTCCAAAGAAAAGAAAAGGTTCACAGTAAACGATGAAGAATGCTTACCTCAACATGTCCAGCGTGAAAAAGATCAAATGCTCCATCAATGTACACAACACGAGCATTTGGTCCAGGTGCCTATAAATAAACGAGGCTATCATCATTAAGAAACAAGACAATAATCAATTAGAGAAGGTTTTTTACTCTCTAACTTCTTAGATAAGAGATTCAAGTTAAGACCTTGTGAACCAAAAATATTCAATAGTAAATGGTGTATCAAATTACAAAAATGATATATTGTTTTTGTCATAGCAATTAGCTGTCTATTGAATAGGATAAGTCTAAGACAGATGCCAAGCTCAAACAAATGACCCTACTCAATGGTTTTTTTTTTTTTTTTAATTACAAAGAACTGCCATTGCTAACAAACATTGACAATAATACATATAGAGACACACCTTTCCATTAGAGAATTGTACTATTCTCCGGGATGTTGGCAGAAATTGGGATAAATGAGCAACCTTGGATTTATTTTCTTTTCGGTCTTCTTTCAAAGACGTATTGTTATTATCATCACAAACTTCCCTTTCCCTCATAGAAGAAAGGATCCTTCCTACATGCACATAGATATTAAATGAGGAATTAGCTTCTTAATAAACAAAACTTAATAATTTTGCCAAAAAAAAAATCTAATGGAATTCGAGCAGTGAGGTTGAGCACGTGCCTTGAAGAAAATATCAAACAAAGCAAACACAAACTTGCTTTTACTTTCCAAATTAACGCTCGATAGAAAAGGAAAAATAAGGGTAGTGTTAGAGATCAAGAGAATCATAGTACCTACAATATCTGTGCTGGAAACGCCTTCGGTGCGTTTGATCTGCTTGTAACGACCAGCTCTTTTTGCCAAGGCATAAGCATCAGTTCCATCTGGAAGTAGGCACGGATCGTCACCGTGAATGATATAATCAATCTTATGCTCGTTGAAGAGTCTATTCATAAACTGCTCAGTAATTTCATAAGGGGCATTGGCTATGACCTCATCCACCCATTTCAACCCGCTAACAAGAGCCAGCCTAGAAAAAGAAGTAGTTGGTTATTATGCAGGTTTTCATTACATGTGTAATAATCTTCAACAAAATCGTCCACAGTAATTTTTTGGGCTGTTCAAAGTACAGCCACAAAATAGGTAAAGACTATTTATGCGTACAATTGAGTAACATGCTAGAACCACCACGGAACCAGATATATATAGTCTATGAGCTCGTATTTCAGAAGTATTTGAGTCATCCTATTGATAAACAACGATACAGAAAACGATAATTTTAACAAAATCATAATTCAAAATAAACACACGAACACCAACCTCTCTTCCATGGACAAAACAGGTGGGCCCTTATTGGCAATGATCTCCTCGTCACTGACAACACCGACGACCAACTCATCCCCGAGAGCTTTGGCTTGCCTCAAGGCATTGGCATGCCCGTAGTGCATGAGATCAAAACAGCCGTCCATGTAAACCCGAATGCGCTTCTTCTCACGCTTCTTCTTATAGAAAATTCCCAAATCAGACCACAAGTACGGAAGATTCGTAACCCCAATGCCGCCAAAATAGCTGGAGGACAATCCCAGAAGAGCTGCCGTCAGCATGAGACCGCCAAAGAGATGTGGGAAGTTGTAAACACCGTCCCACATCCAATTGTCGCCGGCGTATTCGATTGACCCACCCATTTTCCTCTGCTTAGAAGCCTTTCGAGCGAAGAGGAGACACAAAACCCTGCAAAGCAAAGCGGAAATGGAAACTAAATCATGACATACACTAATAAAAAAAAAAAAAACGCAGCAAAAATTCTCAAGAAACAATCGAACGCATATATTATATACATTCTTTTGGTCATAATTCAATCCCATTTTGAGTTATATTCTATCTTAATACAAACTGTTACTCATTGATCTGAATCCAATGAACTCACAAAGTCAAAAAGGTAAAAATGGAAGATAAGGATCTACAGCTCAATATTCTAGATAAAAGGAACGCCATTTCAGATCTGTAAAGAAGCGTGAAATGTGAATCACTACGACAAATCTATTATACAAAAGATTATATAAACATTAAAAAGAAATTCACAATCCGTGTGAATTACGCGAAATCTTTGTGGAGAAGTCAATCACGCACGATCAAAGACAAGAGCTTGAACCCCCAAAAAAAATGTCGGCCAAATTCACATGCAAAAACCCAAAATTCACCGATATTCGAATCCCGAATCTGAACCGGAATCAGAAACCCACCTGGGATTGGCAAATCAAAATCCCTTTTTTTGGAAGAACAGAAATGAAATCGAGAGAGAGAGAGAGAGAGAGAATCGAGCAACACGGAATTGCTCTGAATTGAGAACAACGAAACAATATTTTTATGGGTTAGCAAAAAAAAAAGATACGATTTAGGAGTGACAGCGAATGTGAATCTGGAACGAAGAAGCAAACCCAATCAAAACAGTAATAATTGAAGGATTGTTTGTAATTGTGGCTGTGGCTGTGGGGACCAAACCCAAGCAAGTTGCGAATTTGAGGATTCCAAGAAGAAGAAGAAGAAGAAGATATAGCAGACAAAAGCGAATGTCTTTAAATTGTGTGAAATTTTTTTCCCAAAAACACAAAACATACCTTAAGTGTTAAGGTTTTGGTTTGGTCTGTGTTTTGCGTCTCCTCTTTGGCTTTCGCTTTCGCCCTGAGAGAAAGGGAGAAGAGAAAAAGGCGTTTTTTCAAAAGTTAGAAAATAAAAAATGGAAAGAAAGGCAAAGGCTTCTCTCGAACTATACACCACCTTTGCCTCTATATTTATATTAAATTAATTTCTTCTCTTTTTCTTTTTTCTTTTTTTTTTAAATAATGAAAGAGGCAAAATATCCCACAAATATATTTTGTTTTTGATTTGGGTCATAATCGTTTGACTGGTTAGTAATTGAGCCGCGTGTGCTGTCTCATGGGCCACCGTTGGCCCACTTCCCCTCTTCCCCTTGTGTGTGTGTGTGTGTTTGTGATCCATGACTTTTGTTTTTATTAATCTTTTTTTTTTTGTCCCATGAATTTGAATTACCTTATTAGCTTATTCAATTATACGTATAAATGAGTGAATTAATCAATTTTTGGGGGTATTTGATTTATTTATTTTTCCCGAAAGTCATTTTACCTTGTAATGCACTTCTTAAGAATTAGTTTTTCCCCCTTTTTTTTATTAGAAAAGGCTTTGACATATGAAAATTAAGTTTGTGCGTCGAGAAATGAGAAGAGAATATTATAAAACGCGTTGGAATTGTGTGTGCGCGCGCCAGCCTCATTAAAAGGTGGCTGAAAATTCAAATGGTTAAACAAACTCATTTGCTAATTATCGTAACAATAACGCCAGACAAACTAACTCTATTACCAATGTTTTAATACCAACCTATGTGATAATTGAAATGTCATATTTTGATTGGCATCTTTCTAGTTAGATGATAAATACTCACCAATGATAATATGACATAGGTTTGTATTAAAAAATTAGTAAAAAAAAATTGGTATGTGTAACATTACTCTTGTCCTAATTCTAATTCTATAAATAATATCTTTGTGAGTTTACGTACCTAAAATGACAAAACATCCGTCAATAAAATATAATGAAATAATCCACATGAACAACACTTAAGTCACTACTCAGCTACCAAACATATTATATAATGACGCAAGTAAAATGCCTTGTACATTTTTATAATAATGTTTTAGAAATGATTTTTGTTGAGCTCAACTAGTCAATATATTATCAACATTTTTTTGGGCTAAATCAATATTGTATGAGTGAACATGATCAATTTATTAGTATTTAATTAAAAAAATAACATATTGCTGATATATTAGAGAACGAGTCATGAGAGCGAGCAAGTCGCTCATGTGTTTGCAAGTTAGTTAAGTTGACAAAAAGTTATTTGCATAGAGGTGGAGTGCATAATTTGGAAACAAAATATTTTGTCAAAAGCTAATTAGATACTTGAACTCATCATTAACAAACAACAATCTTTTTCTTTCGATGAGCAAAGCAATAACATCCGATGAAATTTTCCAATATATTTTGTCAATATTTTTTAAATTCTAATTATAAACAAAATAAGATGAGTGCAAACATAAGAAGGATCACTTATTTCAAGGTAACCAAGCTGGAGCTTTAATCGCCAGAAATAAGAGAATTCCAAACTTTTCAACTTTTATACATACAACTTATCAATGGCCTCCACAACCAAGGTTGATAGCTCCAACTTCAGGTCATCCAACAACCCTAACCGGTCGAAATCTCTCTTATCCATACATTGGTGACTCGGACGCCATACATATGATGCAGACTTTTTTGAGCTGCGCAGCCGCTGTTGCTCTTGTGAGGCAGACAAACTGCAAAGACTTGAGGCTAAGCAGCTCTGCATCTATATTCTTAATGGCAAAAAGCTTTAAAGTTTTAGGAAGTTACTAATTATAAAGGCTTCATGTTTGCGAACCAGAGGTTGAATTTGAGAGTTTCGTGGAAGATGAATAGCTGGGTGATGTAGGACAAGTTTGAGGGACGAGACCGACCAAAAGGTTAGTTGCTGTTGATGAGTTTTGCGTAGGTGGAAAACTTGACACTTCTCAGCTGACTTAGTGGCTGAGTTCAAAATCCCGAATCAAAGGACAACCCAAGACTAAATTATGACCACTGGGCTCCATAGCCACCTTGAAATTCTCGAGCTTTAAACTCGTGATGTTTTAGGCAGTGAGCCAGGAAAAGGCTTCTCTTAGAAGGCGACGAGGTGATTCTTTAGCCTTTTGCTTCATCACATAATCATGTGCAGTTAAGACCATTTTAGGCAACATCAACAAAGTACTCCTCTCCTATGTATACAATAAACAAAAGGGAAAGTTCTAAGAGACAAATCAATCTCATCATCTATCATCTAATTTTCTTTTGAGATTCAAAAATTGAATCTTGTTGTAGATCAAGATTAAGAATAATCACTTGAATTAAATTTTAATTGTTTTGCAATCATACAAAGATTGCACAGTAATAATACGTTGAATAACAAGACAAACCCACACTGAAACGCCTATGAGAGGTAGGTTTTGAAAGCCTTTGGTGTGGCTGACTCTTCAGATAGATCTAAACTCCACATGAACAAAGATAGAACCAAACTAATCCAAAATTTATACTTTTAATCAATAAAAAACCATCAAATAAAGACAGCAATATGAGAGCAAGCGTTTAAATAATAAGCAAACAGAGCAACAAACAATCTAAGCATTCAAAAGCACATAATGAGCTATAACACAATTACAGAACATATTTTAATTCAGAAGAAATTAAAGGATGAAACGCATCCATAGATATGTCACTGTATATGAAATGAACCAAAGTATCAGAATATTATTCGATAAAGATTCAACATTTCTAATCGATCCATGCGATCACAATCCCTCTAAATCAAACATCCAGAACAAAAAGCACACGACTCCTAAGGCTAAGCTAATTCAATTCCCAAATAAGGACTCAAAATTATATATTTTGCAGAACCAGAGACAGATCCGAAAAAACCAGACGATGTGAAATCGACGGATGAGAAGAGAGATCAGACGGGGCTGAGGAGCTGGGAAATTTGGGGCTTTGGCTCAGAGTTCATGCCGATGAAGATGACGAGAGGAATGAAGCCGTAGTGAGTGACGACTTTGGCCTTCTTGACGGCCCAAGTGGTCCACTCCTTCACCATCTGTGCCGTCGATTGCTCCTCCGGCGAGCCTTTCGATCCTTTTCCGGTGGTCTTTCCCTTTCCCTTCGCGCTAACCCTCGACGCCATTGAAGACCAGCTCAAGCTTTAGCTGTTTCTGTTTCTGTTTCTGTTTCTGTGTGGCTCGCTCGCTCGCTCGCCTTTCTTTCTAAAACCCTAACTATTCACAATTCGAGGTTTCTCGAGTCCGGATTTTATATATTTTGATGATTTGTTTTAATTTTTTTATTTTATTTTTGAATATTGATCGATTGTATTTGGTACCTTATTAAGAAAATGGTAATTTCACGATATAAAATTTATCTTTTAGTACCTAAAATATATTATTTAACGGGAGATGAATGCCTTTACTTTTTTTTTTATTTTTGATTTATTTCCACGAATTTGTTTAAAATATAAAAAAAACTATACTCGTTAAATTTTACAAGATTAAAAACTTTAACGTTTTTTCGTTAAATCTTAACCAAATCAAAACTTGATTCTACAATCTTAAATTAATTTGAATTTGAAATTATTGATAAAAAATATCATTATCAATACTTTATAAAAAAAATTAATTTGAATATAAAATTATATTTATCTAAAATTAAATATTTATCTAAAATTAAATATTTATTGTAGTGTTCTTTAAAAAATTAGAGAAGTAAGATTAATATATTTTACAAAAACAAAATTGGCAAAAAAGTTTAAAATAGCATTGGATTTAATATAAATGCATTAGAGGATAATATGAAACATGTGTGTTAAATTTAATCATTGAGATTTTAATCAAATATGGAAGAAGAAAAGAGATATTATAGTAAATACCCACTTCAAAGTTAATTCAAGTAAGAGACGTGCTAACGACAGACGCTGGTGTCGCATCTTTCGAATCCTAACCGTCCGTGGTCGTGGGTCACGCGCGTCTGTTCAAAGCATTACTCTTCAAGTAAATACCCAATGTTTTAAAAAATACAACCAAATACTCGAATAATGTAATTAGTTATAAAGTGATGATTGGTGATAACTAACTTAATATAAAAAATATGTACAAGTAATTAATGAATTGGATAATTACTGAATTATTTAGAAATTATGGGTAATTACTTCTATTATTTTATAATGTATGAGTATTTCCCTACTTTACCTATATGAAAATAATTAATTTCTTAATTTTATAAAAATATAACTAAATTCTTAAAACATACGGTAATTCAATGCCTACTTGTGTCATTTATAATAATTTAGGGGTTAATGTATAATTTTATAAAATATAGAGGCTATTTTTATTATTTTTTCTCGTCTTGTTGAAATAAACAGAGAGAAATAAAATAGTAGGGGTGTCCAATCCAATGGTCAGATTTTCTTCGCTAATAATATATGTGTATATATATTTTGCTAAAATAATATATTCTTCCACCTCAAAAAAAAATATATATATATATATATTCTTAATTACATTTGGTTGCTCCGTAAATGAATCTCATCTAATTCATTGATTTCATTCTAATATATAAGAAGCAAAATAATCTCTGTGTCGCTCCGTCACAAAATATTTAAAAAGAAAAAAGAAAAGTCTGATACAGAGACGAAGACAAGAAGGAACGCTAACGAAACTCAAACTGAAACGGAGAGGAAAGAATAACAAAGAAAACACCAACAATAACAACAACAACCTCTAGCTTTGTCCAAACTCATTCCTTTTTTCTTTTTCTTTTTTTTATTTGTCTGGGTTTTTTTTTTTTTTTTTCTGGTTTGTTTTTCTTGGCCAAAGCACACCGATCTTCTCAAGCATTTCCTCTTTCCTTGAAAGCTTCTTCTTGTTTGTTAGCGACTCAGGTAAGATCTCTTGGGCTTGTCGATAATCTTCCTGTATATCTCATTCATATGTGTTTGGGTTTCTTTTTTTTTTCTGGGTATTGCAAAGATTTCTTCTTTCTTTTTCTTTTTTTCTTTTTTTTTTCCTTATTTTGTTTCGATGTTGTGATGTTTGGGTTGCTCTGTCGTTATTTTAAAGATATATTCTTCTTTTTTCTTTGTTCGTCTCAGATTCAGAGACGAAAGTGAATAAAAACTGCAACTTATAGATTTTTGTTGCCTTTTTTTTTTTGTTTTTCATTTTCAATTTGTGCTCTTATGTGGTATGGTTGTGTTTGTTTGATTGATCACATGTATAGAATAGGATTGGTATTATTTATTACTCGCAGATTATAGATCTAGAATACAAATCTTGGTTAAGATAGAGTTGTTAGGTTCGAAGTTTACGTTTGTCTTGGTATGGAATTGCTATGCATTTTTGTTTGATTAGAAACGGAAAACCACTCGAAGTTCATCTAATGTTTCTATAAAAATTGTGTGCTACAATTTATATGCAACCCAAATGAATGTAATAAGAATATTGTGGTTCTGTACCATTTATTTGTGGACTAAAAGATGGGTCCTTTTGCCTAAAATGCTCTACTTCAAAAATGTGCTTTGAGGTGTTGATTTGGGTATTCCATTGTGATTTTTTTTTTTTAGGGATTTCAATGTTGCCAAATCCTCATAAGATAAGATTTAAATTCAAGAGGCCAGAAAATGGCTTCCCTGATTCAAGTTTCCTGGGCCAGGGAGACAGCAAAACTCAGCAACTTGTAGATATTTCTTCGTCTTCATCCTCGTCTTCGTCCTCTGAAAATGAGTCTCATGGTTCAGAAGATGAAAATGGCCAGTCTAAGGCGCTGGTGCTCTACAATCCCGAGGCTAATGGTAGTGGTGCAATTGTGCCTGTCCCTGAACCCGTTGAGGATCACCAACCAAGACGCCGAGGAATCCCTTTCCATCCGTCTGGACCTTTGCCATCTGTAGGAGCGTTCACCGTTCAGTGTGCCAATTGCTTCAAGTGGAGGCTCATCCCCACAAAAGAGAAGTATGAAGAGATACGTGAGCATATCCTTGAGCAGCCCTTTTTCTGTGAAACAGCTCGCGAGTGGCGTCCAGATATCTCGTGTGATGATCCGGCTGACATTTCTCAAGACGGAAGCAGGCTCTGGGCAATTGACAAGCCTAACATTGCGCAGCCTCCTCAGGGGTGGCAACGGCTGCTGCGAATTAGAGGCGAAGGAAGCACCAAGTTCGCAGACGTGTATGATACCTTTTCTTGCTTTATCATGATGATGATGAATGTTCTCAAAATCTTCTCTAGAATTCTTAGATGCTTGTATGTTTTCGTCTTTGAATCTTCTGTATAAAGAGACATTAGGAATCTCGGAGTAACTGAGTCCATCAACTATTAGTTTTTTTACTAATTGGTCAATCATTGGTTTCAGATATTATGTTGCACCCTCAGGCAAGAGACTTCGCTCAATGGTGGAGATCCAAAAGTATGTCTTTGGTGACTATGTTTTGGCGTGTGTCTCGGATTTTGTTTTCTTTAGTTGTGAAAAATTCATGTGGTGCGAAAACCGAAATTTTCATTCTAATTTATTCTCTGCCTCTTATGTTTGCTTTCAATCTCTTTAGGTATTTATTGGAACATCCAGAGTATGCAACGGATGGGTTGAGCCTGTCGCAATTCTCCTTCCGAACCCCAAAGCCCTTGCAGGAAAATTATGTGAGGAAGCGCCCTCCCCGTTCGCTCGCTCCTTGTGATGGGAATCGACCTCTTGAAGCTGATTTAGGTATGCACATGCTAAGCTAAATGCTTTTTCAAAAAATAAGCGGAACAGTTTATGTTCAAGCGATGGGAAGTAGGAATGCAAATGATATCATTAGAATCAAGCGCATAGCTAAAATTTAGCGAGGAAATCAGAATCGGTGTCTTTGGCTGCGTGGAAATTGTGAGTTGATGCCAAACTCCTAATGATATTATTATGTTTTACATTTTCTGTAGTGCGTCCGTTAGCATGGGCTAGTCCAGATGATCCCACGGAATTGCAGCTCGGCATGCCACAGCTGCCTCCTCCCTTAATGTCTGAGCCTGTCGATCGACCAGCAAAGAGGCAAGCAACAAAAGCTCCGTCACAGGAGCTGTATGACAGCGATCCAAAAATCAACACAGAATCAAGCTAGGATGCCTGTCTCAATCTTGGGACGGTACTTATGGATCAGCACAATGCCAGTCGAGATATTCTTTTGATTATTGAATGTCATTTTGTATCTGGTGTTTTCTTTTTCCCTTTTGGCGTCGAAAGACAATACCGTATACCGGAGCCCGGACTGAAGATGGGTGTTTTTTTTTTTTTTTGTTGTAAAATATCATAGAAGAGGAAATATAGTCGTAGGGGATGTTAGCTTTTTTGCACAAAGAGCATACTGGGAAATCCAAACAAAGTGTTTATCAATTGCTCTTGTCGACATATTTGCGATTCATGAGCTTTCTATTTACACAAGAATTAGCAAAACTGTAAAAGCAGTAATAAGTCAATTACAATTCATACAAACAAAAAGACCCAAAGACAATGCATTACTTGTTGCAAATGAGTATGGAAGATAGCCGAGGATCCGAAGCCCCACTGATAACAGCTCCTTTGTTTTTAGCATCTAAAAGATAGCCCAAAGCCTTTTCTGTAATGGTTTCACCAGGGATCGTTACTGGAATTCCTGGTGGATATGGACATATAAGCTCTCCACAAACCTCTCCTAGGCAGTTATCGATGCTCACTCTCCGTTTGCTTGTGAAAAAGGCATCTCTTGGAGTCAAGCTCGTCGTAAAACCTGCAAAAGCCGCGAAAACACTTGAGTTTACCTTCCCTACAGTTCTCTCAGCGGATTCTGCAGATGATACTACATGCTTAATGCCCGACACTAGCCTCTCAACATGTTCTTTTGAAGTTCCAAGGTTAAATGCAAATGTAATGGATCTGGATCCAACAAGTTCACAAACGATCCCGTGATCCTCGTACAGAATTTCATCGGCTTCATAACTGGACAGGCCAAGCTCTGAAACACTGATAGTAAGTCTCAATGGATCAATTATTGGGAAGTTTAAGAAACTCAAAGAGTCAAGCACCGAAATGCCTGCAAGTTCTCTTATTGTATTCTTAGCTTCGACAGCCATGTGCAGAGCTTTGTCGAAAATGGCTTCTGGATTCTTGCTGAGTTGGTGTCTAGCTGCATCTAGTGACGCTAAAAGAAGATAACTAGGACTAGTGCTTTGGAGCGTCTGAAGACATGCACAAATGCTCTCTCTATTGATGAGATTTCCCGACATGTGTAACATGGATGATTGCGTGAGAGAGCAGAGTACTTTATGTGTCGATTGTACAGCCAAATCAGCGCCTTGCTGGAGCGCAGATTTAGGCATCTGAGGGTGAAACCCAAGGTGAGCCCCATGAGCCTCGTCGACTATCAGAGGAATTCCACGAGAATGGCAGAGTTGAGAAATTTCACCCAAGTTGCTGCATATGCCGTGATAAGTGGGAGATGTCACGAAAACTGCAGCTGGTTTTCGACCTTCCATCTTCAGCTCCTGAATTGCCATCTCCACCTGTAGAATCATATAAATCACATCATATTTTTAAACCATTAAAAACACGTGTTTTTGTTTTGTTTTTTTTTTTTGCTTGTAGCTGTGGCAATATTACTATTGAAGACTCGCCTGTGATGGATTGACCCCAGCAGGAATATCCCATTCAAAGTTATACTCAGGAACAATGTACTTGGGTACAGCACCAGATAACACCATTGCAGATATGGCTGACAAATGCGAATTCCGCGGGAGAATTAGAACATCCCCGGGGGTACAAGTAGCCATAATTGCTGCTTGGATTCCACAAGTGGTGCCCCCAACAAGGAACCATGTCTCCGACGCTCCAAACAGCCCTGCTGCTTCTCGTTGCGCGTCTAAAATAGGCCCTTCAGGAGAAAACAGGTTGTCAAGCTCAGGAAGCTCGGGCAAATCGTGCATAAAAGGTCGGATGCCGATGAGACGTGTGAGCGCAGGGGGCGCAGCACGACCTCTGTTGTGACCCGGGAAGTGAAAACTGGCTGCATTTTGTTCGGCAGAAGCCTTCAGTGCGCTGACTAGCGGTGGCGCTTTTTTTTGCTCGGATATCTCAGTGCTACGCAAAGGAATTTCATCTTTTGTGATTGTGTTTCCTTGCTTACTGCCATCCTGCAAGAAATTACGTATTATTCTCTGATTGAGCTTTCTCACTCTAAACAAATGCAACAATCTTATATCACTTCTACTTCTAGTCATCTAGACCCTCCACAGTCCCCCACGGTTTTAGCCATGATTACTAGTCCAAATCCAAAGAGAAACGATAGTAAATTGCCATTTTTAAATTTTGATTTTAAGAAACAGCTAATCATTACGAAATATTAAGAAAATAGTCTTGCAATAAATTTCATAATACTCTCTATTTTTTAATAAAATTTCTTACAAAAAAAAAAAACTTGTCTCCAAAACCCTTAATTACTAGTCCCAAAAACCCTTTATCAGCTGAAGAAGTTATGAATTATTGCCTCGTCACTTGTCACTCTCTTAAAGAGTTGGAAAAAAAAAAAAAAAGAAAAAAAGAAGAAGAAGCAAAGCACGTTAATCAATCAATCAATCAACCAAAAGTGAATTATAACAAACTAGTAGACCAATGTAATAACAACGCCTTAAGGATAAACAGAATTTGAAAAGGCAAACAATAACCTGAAGAAGGCAACGAGTGGGTGTTACAAAACAATTGAAGTTTCTGTCGCTGTTGTTGTTGCCTAACCTGAGATGAGAAAAACTCTGCAAAAAAGAAAAGCCAAGAGAAAAATGAATGCGGAAAGAAAAGGCATTGATATGTAGAAGAAGAAGAAGAAGAAGAAAGAGGTTACAGAGTGAAGAGGACACGAAGAAAGTGACCACATCATATTCATATTCAAATATTGATGACCAAAGTCTCGACTCCACTCTCACCGCTGTTTTCATCTCATCTTCTTCTTCTGCTTCTTCTTGTTTCTAAAAGCCCATATTTATGGGCCACGTTGAACATCTGCTCCAACAATATCAACCCATTTATTCTCTGGCCCAAAATTCATGACCCATTTCAAAGTTATTTAGAACCTCAAACTCTCATTTTTTAGGATTTTTTTTTTGGGGTGGGGGGTGGGGGGAGTGGGGGATTGCAAAATAAGCTATGTCCTAACTTTTTTGCTAAACATGTGCTCTCTTTGATTACAATATTTGTAGTGTAAAATTTGAGACATAAATTAAAATTGCAACACACATGGGACATAGATTATTAATGTGCCAAAAAAGGAGTAATTTCTCAAAATCTCTTTATAAAAAAAAAAAATCAACGTCCTTTTAGACTTATATTTGCAAAAAGTGAAATAAAAATGTAAATTAACAAGTTTTAAAGTGACATAAATCAAAACAAGTCTCAGTTAAGAATTTTCTTTCTTTCATCAGATTGTCCATTCTACCTGAATTCAAACCATCTTGAATGCAAATGACAATATTAATGTCAAATTTCATACCAAAAAATATCAACAACATGTATCTTACGCACGATCCAAATGAGACATTGAAATAATTAAATCTACTTAAAGTAAGCAAATAATTTCTAATTCTCAATTTGAGATCTTTAACAATACACTTATATAATTAGCAGAGAATTCCCCTTGTGTTTTTATACATCAATGAGTAGCACTAATGATTATCCCATATTTAAGACCATATAAATGCTAAAACTATAAAGTTAACCTTTAGAGATCTTTTGAATTCGAACTAGGGTGGAATAAAATAAAAGTGTTCAATCTAGCTCGCACATGGTCTAAGCAATGTGAACCAACAATGATGCTCCTCTTTTTCACTTTGGAATTGGCAGCTCCTAATCATTCTAGCAACTTATTGGTTTTGGAGCACCTTTTCCCCCACAATATATTGTATATCTATCTATCTATCTCTCTCTCTCTCTCTCTCTCTCTCTCTCTATATATATATATATATATATATATCTTTTATAATAGTAAGAGCATTATATTGCAATGCTATTAATACTAAAATTTGGCATTGAAGTGAAAAATTATTTTCTAATCAATTTTTAATGCTAAATTTTGCATCAAGTATAACATAATACTAATTTTTGCCTTTTTGGTATTTGAAAATAAACATTGATTGACTACTTTTTTATCATTTAATGCGAAAACGTAATTATGATTATATTTTATATTATAAAAAATATCTCATATATATCAAAAAATCATAATTACTTTATGTAATATTTATTATTATTGGCTAACATTTTTCGTCGTTGTGCATCTAAATTATAATAAACAATGAAAGTAACATTTAAAATGACACTAGCGCGTTAGAGTATTTTATGTCTAATATAACATTTTGAGCATTTTTTTGGCATTGGTATTAGCATTTGTATTGGAAATGGTTTAAAATTTGGTATTTTTTTATTGAATCTTGGATTAATTATTATTGGATATATACGAGGGGAGGGAGTTGGCCTGTGGGATCCAACGTGAAAGGAGAGCTTGACTTTGGCATGTGTTTTGCATTTAATGTAGTTTGGATTGATATTGTAAATTTGCCAATATTATTATTGCAATGACAACATTGTCCAATATTCACATAATGCGACACGTCCCAAAATTAATTTTGTGTGGTTGCATTGCCCTTTTCCTCATTTCAATCATATCATGGGGACTAGTACTGTTCCCCCACTAGCTAATAGCCTAATATTATCACAATCCCACTCACTGGTCATAAAGATATTCCAACCCAACGTACTCCCTCAAATTATTTTAAAAACCAATAATAAATATATAGTAGCAATGAAACAAATGTACATACATAGATCCTTTAAATATATCTTCGGCATATTACATACATAGATCAAATGTTAATTACAACAGATATATTATATTTTGCTAGTGAGTGAGTGAGCCTCTAATTATTGTAGGCACAGACAGACAGGTCCTTAACCTCAGATGTAACCAAAAAATGTTTAGCTTTCTAGCTATATATATGGATCATCAACACAACCCTTTTTCTTCCAGTACCGTAGGCTTTTGATAGTGTGTTTGTCTATTTTGTTATTGTCAATGCATGTCTCTTTTTTCCTTTGAATTACTTTCACTTTACGAGCCTGTGGCTGTGGCTAAAAATCACGTTTCATAGCTCAAGGGAATGTTGCTTTTTTGCTATCAAATTATATTTGGAAAAAAAAAAAAAAAAACCCTAGCTAGCTGCGTACTCAACTTTTATATCCCTTTCTCTCGCGCACTTTTGACTGGTGAAGTGTGAAAGCTCGACCAAAAAGAAGGATAGATATCTATAAAATATAGAGAATCTTTTTATGATATATATTATGGTACCCCATGATCTAGTGGGTATATATTGTATTGTATTTGTCACAAGTCACCACGCAGCTGAACTAGTATTAGTATATTGATGAGCACTGTTGTGTTGTGTTTATGTTGTGTTATGTTGAGAGGAACAGTGTTGTGTGATATGTCTGCCAAGTGAAGTGACTACGACTACGAATTGACATGCACGGCTCTACCTTTTTATATATCACCCGACCACTCCAATATTCCATCTATATCTTTCTTAATCTCAATCTATACTATATATATGACGCTACATTTACTTATAATAATCTTAAATCTTGATATGTATTGATTATGAGTATAGCATTATATCCTTTGAGATGAAAGTGCTATCTTATTCCTTTACTTTGTTAATAATTATAATATGTATTTTCATGTATATTATTACTATTGTAATATAATTAATATTGTTACATTAATGTGAATTAATGTCCGATGGTGTAAAAAGACGAGCTAATTTGTTTGCTTGCTAATATATATATATATATATATATATATATGACTTGTCTCTTTTAAGGGGAAACCACATTTTATAGTTTCTTATATGTGCATTTGACAACCAACAAAAACAGACCCCGGAAAAAATAAAAACGTCATATACGCCTCTCTTCTCTCTCACGCACACGATTGCACAAACATACGGACACACACATATAACTAATTTTTCATGACATCCTATTTTGAAAGAACAGATTAATTAGTACTACATATTAAGGGAAAAACAAGATATATTGAAAGGAAGAAAGAGATTGTAATATGAATAATAATACATCTACTGTCTAAGCAATCACGTATATTAACTACTTATATCAAAACTTGATTACTTTATTATCAGAATCTAACGAAACAGTTAATTGTACTCCACTTAATTCGCTCTAAGTTGAGATGCATAAATCTTAAATCAGATCTAGAAAGATAAGTATTCTCTCGAAATTCTCTATGAATTATCTCTCTAAATCTCTATCGTGGATTTCTCAAATGAGCGAAAAGTTACAATTCTCTTCAGGTGTCTGATCTATTTGTAGAATTTGAATTGCATTGGGGTCATGAGTTCCCACTTTACCTAGCTCTCATGTGCCAAGCAGAAACTTCCAGAGTATTACGTGTGGAACGGTTACTTCTGAACTCCCACGTGAGAACGGTTACTTCTGACTTGTCCGCCTTGCCAGCTGCTAATGACTATAAAATTATAAGTTTGCCCTTACTTTAATTAAAACGACAATGTTTCTCATATGAAAACCCTTACCCATACAATTACATATATGCATCTATTAGTTTTTAAATATTATATCCTAATTGTTACTTTAATAATATTACAGCACTACTAGCTAGGTTATGCATGAACTCTAGGTTCTGTGCCATACTGCATGCATTCTAGAATTAATATTCGTTCTTCATCATGTATAGCTTTAAGCTAGAGCTCTTAATATATATATATATATATATATATATTATAACTTTGAGACTTTGATTCATTATTAGTATAACTATATAAATTGAACAAGAAAAATCTTAAATCTTGAAATGAACTTTAGTTTGACTAATTAAGGAACATAAAAATGGGTTTGTACTTTCTGTATAGCAAGAGTCTCAACTCTCAAGGAATGGATATTGAGAAGGGACAAAAAAAATTAGGAATAAGAAGGACCACGTCCTTGGTTACGTGGACAGTGGACCCTATTTGTCACGAATGAATCGAACCAACATAATCACAATATTTGGCTTATTTTCACACTGTCACATTAACAATCGCCACTTGGCACTCCCTCATTGGCTCAACCCCTTCTCACTGCAATTTCAGAGGCGACAACAGGAGGGACCACTGGACCCCACCTCAGCTGGTCAGACATGTCCATCTCTGAGGCTGTGGGTCCCACGCCTCGCAACAAAACAAAACACCAAACATGTTGCCTTGTTCTTTACCCACATGCATTCGACTCGGTCGTTGAAACGCACAATTCTTTTTTCCCCTTCAATTAATTTGCCAAGAGAAAATATTGTTTCATTTGCCAATATAATCATAGTCCAACAATATTTTAAGTAGTACTCAAATATATAAGATCTCTATGTAGTCTCTAATAGAGATATACGTAGACCAATATGCATGTAATCATGTATTTAGGGTGATCATTATTTTGGAGAGACTTTCATCGTTTAAGGAAACATTTTTGTTAAGTGTCTCCTTCCGCAAGGCACGTATATATATATATATATATATATATATATACGATTCCAAGTTAAACAAAAATGCTTTTAGCCAAAAAAAAAATTAAACAAAAATGCATAATCATTCTTATATGTGTATTATCTGCTTACCAATTATTTTTTTTAGTACTAAAATCCAGGCCAAATTAACCTGTATTTAAATAACTCATTAATCTTAAACTTTGAATTTTACAAAACAATATTATTAATAATGTTTATCTTAAATTTACATATGGCGAGTCAAATATTAATCTATGGACTTATTTAGTGTTAATAATTAGAAAAAATCGCCATACACACCATACGCAAACACACATGCTTTGAATATACAAACAATGAAAATATTAAAAGCGACACAATAATTTAAATTGTTCAACAACTTACCTATATTCACTATGGATATCTCTTTTTTACTTAATTGAAAGAAATTACACACTCAACACACTCGAATCTCTCCCCTTAGCCCAAATTCATTTATACTAATTGTCTATCTCTCTTACTCTCACAAATATCACAAGCTCTTCTCAAATCTTGTTCATTCCCTCAATACAGGTGCAGCTATTATAAGTCTTTATTCAATCATCATAATAGGATTGCTCACACTCGTTACACACTATTGTTTTTGTCAACAATCTCCACGCTTATAGGCTATAGTACTCTCGCATTGTCAATTGTGACACACTCTTAGTATAGCCCCTCTCATCTTTTATGCCTATAGCCACATCAATCTTTTTCTTTCTCACAAACACAAATAAGAAAACTTATCTTTCTTTTTTTTTAATTTAATTTATTATTTCTCAAACTTATAACTTGACAAAAATAAATTGACTCAACTCTCTTAATAATTATGAGCAGTGGCACATAATTGGCGTGCAATGAAATAATTGTGTAATTAAAGTTGTTCAATACAAACTCATATATAGGAATTCCGTTGGGAATCATATATACATGATCTAAACGCAGAGTACTCGAGTTATTGAATAATAGTTGGATTTTATTTTTTTGTTGTTTCATAGTGTATATATGTACATGTTTCGTTTGACTCATGCATGTAACATTAGATGAAGGTAATTACCATATAGAGTTCTCCTTCAAGAGCTTTAATTCCTACGTACGTAATAAATAATAAGAGCTTATATAAATGTCTAGATGCATTATACACATACACATATGTAGATATATATATATATATATGTTGGAAAAATGGTTTGTTAAAACCATGTGAAAGTCCATTTTGGAGCATATATTTAAGTGGGACCCACTTAACGGATAAATCGGGTCTTGCCGGATTCTTGTTCTCCGTTCGGAGTAGTATAAGATCGGCTATTTATTTGTCCAAAACGGTGTTGAGATGAATGAGAAATTGATGCTCAAAGTTTAGTCATTGAATTGATCAATGATAAGGAAATTGCAAAAGAAAAAGTCCCACATTGGAAGTGTAACTTCATGTGGAAGAGTTTAAATACAAAGCCTTCATTTGTATATGGATAAGTGTTGTGGTCAAGAGGCTCTCTCTCGCGCGCGCAGGGGGGGGGGTGCAAATCCTCGGACCAAAACTGAGCTTCGTGGGCTTGGGCTCGTGTGCACCCGCACGTCGTGGGCGACGCGAAATGCTGGACCGGAATGGGCTTTCCGGGCCAAGCCACCTTTTGCAATTTTGGTATCTGAAAAAATCCGAATTAATGGCATAAATTCGGAATTAAAACGTTGTTTTATTTTTCAAATGAGCTGACGTTTTGATCAAAACGTTTTTTGATTAATTAACAGTATTAATATTAGTTAATACCTATTAATCAAAAACGTTTCAAGCTCTTTGCTCTTATGCCTATAAAAGAGAGCTTTGAGGGAGCTTTGAGAACATCAGAAAAAATACAATCCGAATTCCCCACAACTTTGAGTCTTTTTCTCTCTTTTTCTTTTCTGTTTTCGGTGATAGTTTTCTCGCAGATTCTGTTCGCCTAGCTTGACCGTTTGGTGCTCGGTGCTCACGCTAGGTCGTCGTTGTATCCTGGGAAGCGGTTGCTCGTTCGTGTCCGCACCCGTGGGAGAGCAATAACGCTTTAAGGAAACCGTCCAACGGGCCTCGACGTTTCTTTTCTTCCACTGTCCGGTTGAGGTGTTTTTACAATTGTTGCAATTTCGCTTTTTGTTAAATTATTTCCTGTGCATTTTGTCATTCCATACTAGGATATATAACAATCTTAAAGCGTTATAAAATATACAACGTGCACGGAAAATTATTTACTCTTCTGAAATTGCTATTGTTTGTGCATTGTTCTACACACTGCATTTTTAATTTTGTTTGCATTCACAGATTATTCTTTGGTGCTTTGCAATTTGTATGAAACTGATTTTTGCCTACTGTTAATTCAGTTTGTTGTTCGATTATTTCCTGTCTAAATTTTAAATTGCAGTTTCTGTTTATTTCAATTTCTGTATCATTTTGATTGTAGTTTCTGTTTTTTTTTTATATGCAGTTTCTGTTTTTTTTTAAACAGTTTATTAAAAAACAGTTTTTAGAAATTGATATAAAACAGTTTTTAGAAATTGATAAAAAACAGTTTTTCAGAAATTGCAATAAAACAGTTTTAGAAATTGATAAAAACAGTTTTTCAGAAATTGATAAAAACAGTTTTCAGAAATTGATTAAAAGCAGTTTTTAAAAATTGATAAAAACAGTTTTTTTTAATTGATTAAAAACAGTTTTTTGTAATTTATTAAAAACAGTTTTTTTGAAATTGATTAAAAACAGTTTCTGTAATTGATTAAAAACAGTTTCTGAAATTAATAAAAACAGTTTCTGAAATTTATAATAACAGTTTCTGAAATTTATATAAAACAGTTTTTTTATTTAATAACAGTTTTATTATTAATCAGTTTCTGTTTTATTAGCTGTAAAACAGTTTTTATTAAATAACAGTTTTAATTATAAAACAGTTTCTGTATTGTTTAAATATAAACCAGTTTATTATAAAAACTGTTTTTCTATTACAGTTTTTTTTAAACGTTTTTTTTAAAAACCAGTTTCTGGATTTTTTTTTTCCAGTTTATTATAAAACTGTTTTTTTCATTTCAGTTTCTTTTTACGTTTTATAAACAGTTTATGTTTATATTAAAAACAGTTTTATTATAATAAAAACAGTTTATTATTATTGGTGAAAAATCTAATAGTTTTCTATTGTGATTTTTTGAAGAAAATATGGAAAACAACACTGAGAACAATGTCTCCAACGAGACCTTCCCGCTTGCTCCTCCGACTGTAACCATTGGGCAATTTGCTGTGCCTTTGGGTACGAACAGTGTAACGGCTACGGCCGGGAATGCGACTGCGAGTCAAATTCCAAGCGGTTCTGGGGCACGAGTGCCCACCGCTGCGATTCCGTTTCCTGCACCGATAACTCATGCAGAGAAACCGGAGAAGTTCAACGGTTTGAATTTCAAACGTTGGCAACAAAAGATGATGTTTTACTTGACCACGATTGGTCTTGTGCGGTTCCTAACCGAGGATCCACCAAAAGTCAGTGAGGATGATACTGACATCCAAGCGCGTATAGCTTATAACACTTGGAAAGATTCCGATTATTTCTGTCGGAATTTTGTAATGAATTGTTTAACGGATTCCCTCTACAACGTCTATAGCTCTAAGGATACGGCTAAAGAGTTGTGGGAATCGTTGGATAAGAAATACAAAACCGAGGACGCGGGCGCCAAGAAGTATATCGTGGGCCGCTACCTTGATTTTAAGATGGTGGATTCTAAAACTGTGGTTAGTCAAGTGCAAGAATTGCAACTTATTTTCCACGAGATTCATGCCGAGGGAATGGTCATTAGTGAGTCATTCCAAGTTGCCTCGGTCATTGAGAAGTTGCCATCGGGTTGGAGAGACTTCAAGAATTATCTCAAGCATAAGCGCAAGGAGATGAGTCTTGAAGACTTGATTGTCCGTCTTCGAATTGAGGAGGATAATAGGGGATCCGATAAGAGGGTCAACACTGTTGCGCCAAAGGCGAATGTGGTGGAGCATGGTGAAAGCTCCAAAAGCAAGAAACCGAGCAAGTCAAAGAACAAGCTTGGGCCTAAAGGAGGGGTATCCAAGAAAACTCATAAACCGTCGAAGTTTCTTGGAATCTGCTATAATTGTGACAAGCCGGGTCACAAGTCGGCGGATTGTAAGCTACCGAAGAGAAAGAAAAAGAACGAGGCTCATGCTATGGACGTCGATGACGATGAGTTCGTTGCGGTAGTTTCTGAAGTAAACTTGGTGGACTCGAACCCCAAGGAGTGGTGGCTTGATACCGGCGCTACCCGCCACGTGTGCTCTGATAGGAATGCATTCTCCAAGTTGGAACTGCATGAGCAAGGGGAGAAGCTATACATGGGCAACTCCGCCACCTCAGAAGTGAAGGGGAAGGGAACGATTTTTCTGAAGATGACTTCGGGCAAGGAATTGAAGCTCACCAATGTGCTATTTGTGCCCGACATAAGGAAAAATCTGATTTCTGGGTCACTGCTATGTACTCATGGATTCAAAATGGTCATAGAGTCTCAGAAAATTATTTTGTCTAAGAATGGAATATTTGTGGGAAAAGGCTATGTAAAAGATAGCATGTTTAAAATGAATGTAATTGCTATCAAGAATAATGATATCAATAAAGAGAAGTCTTCCGCTTATATGCTTGAATCTTCTAATTTATGGCATGGTAGACTAGGTCATGTGAATTTTGAATCTTTGCGTAGATTAATTCATTTAGACCACATACCCACATTTAATATTAATTCTAAACACAAATGTGAAACTTGTGTAGAGGCAAAACAAACGCGAACTTCTTTCAAGAGTGTTGAAAGAAGTAGTGAACCCCTTGAATTAATCCATAGTGATCTATGTGATTTAAAATTTGCTCAAACTAGAGGTGGAAACAAATACTTTGTGACTTTCATTGACGATAGTACAAAATTTTGTTATGTATATTTACTCAAAAGCAAAGATGAAGCTATTGAGAAATTTGCCATGTATAAAAATGAAGTTGAGAATCAACTTAATAAAAAGATCAAACGAGTTAGAAGTGATCGCGGTGGTGAATATATTGAACCGTTTGGTGCATTTTGTGCTCAATACGGAATTATTCACGAAACAACACCGCCTTATTCTCCTCAATCAAATGGTGTGGCCGAAAGGAAAAATCGGACACTTAAAGAAATGATGAACGCCATGTTGATAAGTTCCGGGTTACCACAAGGCATGTGGGGGGAAGCCATTTTATCGGCAAACTACCTTTTGAACAAGGTACCCCGAAAAACTGAAACTAAAACTCCATATGAGTTATGGTTTGGAAGAAAGCCTTCCTACAAATACTTGAAAGTGTGGGGGTGCCTAGCTAAAGTGATGGCACCAACACCAAAGAGAATGAAGATAGGACCAAAAACTGTTGATTGTGTCTTCATTGGATATGCACAAAATAGTAGTGCTTATCGGTTTCTTGTGTATGAATCGAAAAATCCCGATATTCACAAGAATACAATTATGGAATCAAGAAATGCTTCGTTTTTCGAACATGTGTTTCCTTATATCAATAAGGAACATGAACCAAGCTCATCTAGACAAGTTCATGAGGATATAGAATCTCAAGAACAAGATGAAGAGTTAGTCGATGACGATGATCTCGAAGAACCTAGACGAAGCAAAAGAGCAAGGGTAGAAAAATCATTTGGTCCTGATTTTCTTACCTACATGCTAGAAGCGGAGCCTCAAACGTACAAAGAGGCTGTAAAATCTGCTGAAAGTTCTTCATGGAAAGAAGCCATAAAAAGTGAAATTGATTCTATCTTACAGAATCACACGTGGGAGTTTGTTGATCTTCCTCCGGGAAATAAACCACTTGGTTCCAAATGGGTTTTCAAGCGGAAAATGAAACCAGATGGAACGATTGACAAGTATAAAGCAAGACTTGTCATTAAAGGCTATAGGCAAAAAGAAGGCGAAGATTATTTTGACACATATTCTCCTGTGTCAAGAATAAATTCCATTAGATTGATTTTAGCGATTGCCGCCTTGCGGAATCTTGAAGTTCATCAAATGGATGTGAAAACAGCTTTCCTAAATGGAGATCTTGAAGAAGAAATCTATATGGAACAACCTGAGGGTTGTGTTGTCCCAGGACAGGAAAGGAAAGTCTGTAAATTGGTTAAGTCCTTGTATGGACTTAAACAAGCACCAAAGCAATGGCACGAGAAATTTGATAGTGTCATGATAAGCAATGGATTTAAAATCAACGAGTGTGACAAATGTGTTTATATTAAAAACACAGAAAATGGATATGTGATTCTATGTTTATACGTAGATGACATGCTCATTGTGGGTAGCAACGATCGAATGGTCAAATCCACAAAGGATATGTTGAACTCAAGGTTTGACATGAAAGATATGGGACTAGCAGAGGTAATTTTGGGAATTAAAATTACGAGAACTGCCAATGGACTCATATTAGATCAGTCACACTATGTAGACAAGTTACTAGAAAAATTCAGTAAAGATGATAATTCTATTGTCAGAACGCCAATAGACGCAAATCATCACTTGTCTAAGAATAAAGAAGAAATTATCTCTCAAGTTGAATATGCTAGAGTGATTGGGAGTCTTATGTACTTGATGAGTTGCACAAGACCTGATATCGCTTTCACTGTTAGCAGACTTAGTAGATACACGAGCAATCCGGGAGCTGACCATTGGAAAGCAATAGTGAGAGTACTACGGTACTTACGATTTACTCGTAACTATGGATTGCATTATACGAGATATCCAGAAGTACTTGAAGGGTATAGTGATGCAAGTTGGATATCCGATATAAATGACTCGAAAGCCACGAGTGGCTATGTATTTACTTTGGGAGGTGCTGCTGTATCTTGGAAATCCTCAAAACAAACCGTTATAACTAGATCCACAATGGAATCTGAGTTTGTAGCCTTAGACAAATGTGGTGAAGAGGCTGAATGGTTACGAAATTTTTTGGAGGATATTCCTAAGTGGTCAAAACCTGTGCCTGCAATATGCATACATTGTGATAATCAATCAGCAATTGGCAGGGCACTGAGTGTTTTGTATAATGGTAAGTCTAGACATATACGTCGACGACATAATACCATTAGACATCTAGTCTCAACTGGAATCATAAGCATAGACTATGTTCCCTCAAAGGAGAACATTGCGGATCCGCTAACCAAAGGGTTAAGTAGAGATTTAGTTGAGAAGTCATCAAGAGGAATGGGACTTAAGCCCTTAGAGAATTAAGTCGAGACAATGGAAAACCCAACCTAGTTGACTGGAGATCCCAAGATCTAGGTTCAAAGGGACAACCTAACTGTCAAGACCGGATGAGATCACTGTGGGGGATTCTCCTCCATCCTATTCCTTGATAAAAACAGTGATACCCGAAGGGAAGGTTAAGCAATAGCTTTTAATGATTCTTTTGCGTCGAGAATAATGATATTCCGAGCGGAGTAATACGGGATTACTCTTAAGAAAGAAATCACCTATGTGAGAAAGAAGTGGGGCCGCTTCAAAGGAGAATTAAAGGGCAAATTCTTTAGAAATTCTCACTGAACCAGGCGAGTGTTCATGGCTTAACAGAACACAACCGTGAGAACTGAACCTGTGTCAGGGTAATATCTGTGTGAGATATGTGAATGCTTATACAAATGGCAGACTAGTTCAAGGACATCGAGTCTACTAAGAGCCAGTAAGACTAGCATATTTTCACAAGGGAAGGTTCAAAGGCTTGCCTACCTATCCTATGCAGTTATTAACCGCATGAATACTATCACCATGTCGTATTGAGTCAAGTCTATTTTTTGACGTCTCTGAATTTTCATTCATGTGGGGGATTGTTGGAAAAATGGTTTGTTAAAACCATGTGAAAGTCCATTTTGGAGCATATATTTAAGTGGGACCCACTTAACGGATAAATCGGGTCTTGCCGGATTCTTGTTCTCCGTTCGGAGTAGTATAAGATCGGCTATTTATTTGTCCAAAACGGTGTTGAGATGAATGAGAAATTGATGCTCAAAGTTTAGTCATTGAATTGATCAATGATAAGGAAATTGCAAAAGAAAAAGTCCCACATTGGAAGTGTAACTTCATGTGGAAGAGTTTAAATACAAAGCCTTCATTTGTATATGGATAAGTGTTGTGGTCAAGAGGCTCTCTCTCGCGCGCGCAGGGGGGGGGGGTGCAAATCCTCGGACCAAAACTGAGCTTCGTGGGCTTGGGCTCGTGTGCACCCGCACGTCGTGGGCGACGCGAAATGCTGGACCGGAATGGGCTTTCCGGGCCAAGCCACCTTTTGCAATTTTGGTATCTGAAAAAATCCGAATTAATGGCATAAATTCGGAATTAAAACGTTGTTTTATTTTTCAAATGAGCTGACGTTTTGATCAAAACGTTTTTTGATTAATTAACAGTATTAATATTAGTTAATACCTATTAATCAAAAACGTTTCAAGCTCTTTGCTCTTATGCCTATAAAAGAGAGCTTTGAGGGAGCTTTGAGAACATCAGAAAAAATACAATCCGAATTCCCCACAACTTTGAGTCTTTTTCTCTCTTTTTCTTTTCTGTTTTCGGTGATAGTTTTCTCGCAGATTCTGTTCGCCTAGCTTGACCGTTTGGTGCTCGGTGCTCACGCTAGGTCGTCGTTGTATCCTGGGAAGCGGTTGCTCGTTCGTGTCCGCACCCGTGGGAGAGCAATAACGCTTTAAGGAAACCGTCCAACGGGCCTCGACGTTTCTTTTCTTCCACTGTCCGGTTGAGGTGTTTTTACAATTGTTGCAATTTCGCTTTTTGTTAAATTATTTCCTGTGCATTTTGTCATTCCATACTAGGATATATAACAATATATATTATATTTTTAACACGAGAAAAAAAAACTCAGAATTACATTATATATATGATCTATAAATCCATCGATATTCAATTTGGCAAATTTTCTCTATGTATTACATAATTCTCACCGAATTTTCACACCAATATATCAGAGATGGAGGGAAAAAAAAGTAAATTAAAAAATAAAATTAATCAGTATATATAATGTGTGTGTGTGTGTGGTCAGTGGATGATGATGTTGTTAGTTGGTACAGCTAAGAGATGATATTTATGATAAAGAAAAATCCCAAAATATCAATGTACAAGCTGGGAATAATATTAAAAAGACGTGTATTATATAAATGGGTAAAAATAAACTGAAAATTTAAAATTGTTTAGGCAGGAAAGCACATGGGGTTAATGAATATTTAAACCATGTTTGTGTTGTGAAGTTGCGTGGGGAATCACACAATACAATTATAAGCCAGGACTGGCATCAACATGTTGACCAGTGGGCATATATATATGATAAATGTTTTATATATTTTAAAATATTGAGAATTATTTGCCTAATTTAATTGCTTGCATTATCAAATATATTTATAATTGGGATCTCTTAGCTAGACCATGTTCCTCTCCCAATAATAAAATCACAAGTATCCAAAGTTTTTAATAAAAGCTAGCGAAATCCTCTAGAGTCTAGAGCCTACGCTTATTAATAATGGGTCCATGGGACCAAATATATATATATATGATATATATATATATATTCTCTACATTATATAAGGGGACCGTGCAATGAAACTTCCTTTTTCTTTTTGGCAAAAGATCATTTGCACAGGCCTAGCTAAAGGGAAAATGAGTTCAGTGACTAAACAAATCTCATTTGGATAATCTTTGATCTTTTCTTCAAGGCTCTAGCTAGCTTTGTGTGTGAGAGAGGGATTCAAAATATAAAGTAATAAAGTAGTCATTAATTAACTTTGATATATATATATATATATATATGTCTAGCTAGTTAGCTAGCTATATATATTGTCCATTTTCCCTGCTTTTTCCAAGATACATTACCTTTTATACATCCAAAGTTAGAGTCCAGAATTTGGACACAGGTAAATATACACACCCATTTATATTATAAAGGGCTAAAGGTTTTTAATAAAAGAAATGCCTGGCTTTTTCCAGCTCTTAATTACACAATCTTCATGGTGATCTCTGAGACATTAATTAATTAGATAGCCCATGTTCATGAAATTCCATAGTTATTGCTCCTAAAAAATATTACCCCACCACAGTACTGGTCCTTAAAAATAGAATGTCTTATATTATTTATTGACCCCCGAATGCCAGTTTGCCCATCACTATCTTTAATTGCATGCACAAATTATACATATATCATGTGATATATGTCTTGGTACCTTAATTAGCAGATTAATTTCTATTCTTTTTTCCTTTCTTTTCCTATTAATTCGCTGGTGTGTGTGTGTGTGTATATATATATATCTTGATAGGTTACTTATGAAGTAATAACATAAATTTCTCAAATGATTTTAAGAAAAGTTTTATACTTTTATTATTATCACTCCTCACGATTTCAATAACGCGCAAATGAACGTAATATTACTTCTCCTTTTGTTAGCTTCATGAGTTACAACTGGTATAATGAAGCTTATATATGTACATATATATATATATATATATTTAAATTTATAACCAAATATCAGTTAAGTTGTCAAAAAAGCATCATTAACAGTACTTGTTACAACTTACAAGTGCTTTACGCACAAGCATATTGCATTTGATGCGTGACAAGATATCATATATTATATGCTTCTTAATTTGCTGATTAATCTTTTCCGCGATCGATCTTATCATAAAATGAAAAGACAGAGAGAGTTGCATCTTGCATGTATATATAATTATATAATATATATATATATATAGGAATAGGAGAGATGGGACAAAATATTTGGATTATTGAACCCCAAAAAACAAAACAAAGAAAAAGAAAATTGAGGAGGATTATGGAGAATTTTTGGGGACGCTAATCCCGATGCCACAGCTTGAAAACAAAAAAAAGCCAAAAGTTATGAATAAAGAAAAATAGAAAAGGCGTGTTCTTCTTCAAAAATCATTAATTAAAAAAAAAAGGGTGAGCCAAAAGTCTCAAAACCAACCCACTTAGCCCACCAACCTTGCTTTTGATTGTTCTTCAGAATTCAGATGAATTGATATGATGTATTGCTAGAGTAAAGTGGGCGGCGCGTTCTGTGATTCTTCGGGTAATTAGTAAATTCTTAATTAGAAATTACTCTTAATTAGCAATGGTATTTCGGGTTACGTTGCATGGATTGCTTATAGACACGTGGCGAATCGGCGTTGGCTGTGACAGATAGATAGCACGCATGTAGCATCGAGAAGTGCGTCCGCCAAACCGTGAAAACTGCCGGCTTTTGAGCTTTCTTACGATAATATATATAATGCACGCTTCACTCGCTAATTTTATATTATAATTACTAATGCTCTCATTATTCAATCTTAAACCTAAACAACTACACATATATATTTAGTGGTCCAAATACATATTTAACACCTATTTGTACATCTATCTATCTAATCCAAAAAGTAAAATCAATTGTGGAGAAGGAAATATAGTTTCTAACCAAAAAATTCCGGACATGTTGGGTTGAGTACTCTATATATATAAAGCTAAATTAAGTACTATTGTTAGCAATAATTAATTACATATAAAGATGGTGATTGAGGCGGTTCACAATTATATCCTAGATTTAATGAACGAGGTCAATCTTTGTCAATTCTCTAGGGAAGAATATGCTAAAGGGTGCAGCTATTTCTGCCCTTAATTTGTTTGCTCTTCATCATATACTCTTTTTAAATTTCAACTCATGATTATTGAAATGATTATAATTAAAATTATGATTAAGTACAGCAATTAAAAAAGAAGTTTTAAATACCTCATTCCTAACAGTTACACTCTTGAATTTTTATATTATATACTTATTATCTTGGTTGCCAAATATATAGATAACATTTTTTTTTTTGTATATTTTGTAATTTAGATAATACAATTATATGTTCATGCACAATATGTGTATAATTATAGAATAATATCCATATAACTTTTAAAATTAATGCACAACCACAATCAAGATCTGAAAATATTTATACAAAAAAAAAAAATGAAAACACATGTCAATAATTTTTGGGCAATAATATTTTTTTTTACTTTCTATAATATATACTAAAGATTATGTACATATGTATATATATAAATATATTATATGAAATTTTATATGTCAAGATATTTTAAATAAAAAAAATGAAAACATCACAATTATTATGAATAGATCACAAAAGAAAAAACAATTAATTAGAGAAAAATATATTTAAGAAAAATAAAAGTGAAAAAAAATGGTAAGTTATGATGAAAGTACTAGAAAAATAATATTATTAGATAAATGGATTTTTTTGAGATATTAGGGGGTATATTTAGCAAATGTTAAATTTATTGACGGGTGTTTATAATAGAATTAGTGTGTGAAGAGCAAACTATGGGTGGTATTAGATACACTCTATATATGCTAAATTTAAAATGATAATAGTAGTATAATTATTAATAGATAGCAATGGTAATCAATCGTAAATAAGTATCTTCTATCTATTAGGTTTGAAATCTATAAAGCTGAAAAGCTCTTTTTTGTTTAAAAAAATATGAGTTTTTATATGTGTATAAAGCTCTATATTGGGATATAAATGTAAAAAAAAAAAACAAACAAACAAACAAACAAACAAAAAACAAATTAAATTACAACAATGCCGTGGAGTTATATTAGTGATTGGATACTATCAAGTTGAATAATTATTGGACCACGGAATTCTAATGTAAAGGGAAAGAAAAAAGAAATATATGTAACGTACGTCGGTGATGGAATGATTCTGTTGTATTGCCTTTGAATCAGACTATTATTCATATTCTGTGGCCATTATTGATTATGACTTTCATCTAATAGCCGTTCATACTAAATATAGTATTTTATATTAATTATATGTCATTAATAATAATGCGTCAATACATATATACTTGTGCTGTGTAACAAAAAGGATGACATCTGATTCTAGTAAATGATTTGATATCTGATAAATTTACAAATAATAATGCGGTGATATATCAATAGTACAAGTAACGATATTAGCATAAAAATATTTTGATTGGATCTCTCTCAAAGTGATTGTTTGATTAGTGATTAGGATTATAGGCTGAACCAAGACGAGACCATGTTAATTCAAATGTAATCTCAATTAGCAACTTGCAAATTAAGCATTCACCAACTCATCACCCACGCAACCCAACCCCACCAACTTAATTATTAATCCAATTTCCAATTATCTAAACCTTTTTTATTTTGGAAAAATATTTCCTTCCCTGATTTACCGGGGGGAGAAAAAAGACCACTACCTAATTATTCATTACTAAATCATATACATACATGTAGGTTAATTGTAGAATACTAATATCTCCTCGACCTAAACATACATTAACATATATGCTTTTCTTTTCCTGCTCTCAAACAATAAAATAGATAATTATGGACCGTGGATCATGCCACGTCAGAATCTTTTGTGCGGAAAAAGCAAGGTGCCGATGAAGGTCAGAGCAGCGGGACCTACCAACCACCTCTCCAGGAAACACGTCCCCTCACGTGGGACCCACATAAGGAAGCAAAGCATCATTAGCGTAATTAGCCCACTTAATCAAGTGTTTATTTGTTAGTTGATTAATGATGTACGCAAACGTGAAACTGAATGAAGACATAAACTTGAAAATAACCGGTCAGTCAATCTTATGCTTGACGGACTATTTTTGCAGTTAAGCCCACCGACTTCTGCTAATTGACCGAAATCTCCTTTCTTTTCTTTTTCTTTATGTTTTTGCCTTCTCTTTTAATCGGTGAACCAACCGTGTTGGATTACTTTTTTTTTTTTTTTAAATCTACTTAAAAAAAATTATAACTTCATTCTGAACAAAATAAAAGACAAAGAAATCGGTTGGTTTTCAGGTATACTAGTTTTTGTTTTCACACTCCATTCAAATAGGAAAGAATATTTAATACGACAAGGAAAAGGAAGGAAAAAAAAGCAAAAAAGGTTTTATCTTCAGATATAAATATACAAAGTCTTCTTGCTCTTTATAACCACTGTAGTTCTGGATTAAGCAGAATTTGATTCTAACGTCCATGGAGAAAATTATGCGCAATACCGAAAATTTTAAGAGGATTTTCATGAATGTATATTTTTTTTATACATTAATAATTTATATATTATTAATAATTTTGTATTATATTTTTAATTTGTATTTTTACTTTTATACTATGTAACATATAAAATAGAAATCAATAAAATATACACTTATGGCATAAATTATCAAGTCACATTTTGGGTACAAATATAAAAGTTTTTAATATTAAATGCACGCCATGGATATTGGCACGCATATAAATATGTTTATAGAAACATGCACTAATATATATTTTCTAGTAGGAAACAGAGCATACCAATTATTCTTATGCAAATTAGTGATTGGAAGATTCTATTGGTGGTATTCTTTTGATAAGCATCAATTATTTCGTATTGCACAACCCAAAGACAACATGTTATTAAAGTTTAGCACTTCAGTCGTGCTTATCAAAACAAAGTTGAACTCCAAAGTTCCTCATAAGAAAAAAAAAACATATATATATATATATATGAGCACTAAAAGCCACTTTTTATTAGTGGCGTTCTTTGATTATCGTATTGAAAAAAAAATAATGCAAGACATATTAATTTTTTTATTAATTTTTTAATACCAATTTATGTGACAATTGATGTATCACATTTTGATTGGCTAAATATTAAATCATTATACTAAGGTGATAAATATCCACCAATGATAATATGACATGTGAATTTGTATTAAAAAAATTTATAAAAATATTGGTATGTGCAGCATTGCTCATTGAAAAATGCATTATTTTCCTCATTGAGAATCTTTTTATGCTCACAAAACCCTATTTGCAGCTCATAAAAATATTTTTTAGTGGCCATAATGAGAGGATTAATCATCTAAATTTTAAGACTTCTACGACTATTTCGTTATTGCTAAGTGTATTTGAGAGATTATATTGAATTACATGTGAAAGAGTCACATGATTTTTAGCTATATTTTGCCTAGTATTCAGCATTACACGACTTCATAATTTCACGTTGTGAGGATTGCGTATAAATCAAACGTATCTGGGCGAAAAATGACAAAACAAAAGGGTGTCAATAAAAACAAATTTACCAAATCGTACAACAAATCAAAATGGTGCGAAAAGTCGACTCCACAATTAGCATTTGGACAAAACACGATGAAGGAGTAAAGTGCAAAAAAAAGAAGTCCAAGAAATTAGAAAAAAAAAAAAAAAAAAAGGTAGAGCTGTCAAAGTCATAAATACAGCCGCCGACATCTCTTCCACGTCATCGTGTACTTATCTGAGACTGAGAGGGGTTTTTTAGTAATTAAATTATAAAATTAAAAGTTTTTTTTTAATAATGATTATTAGCATAAGCAATATTAAGAATAACTTAGGGAGTGACCGTACAGTGAATCCATGTGAGTCCGTAAAAGGGCTAAAAGGTCTTCACTCATCGGCCCACCACAATAATGGACGATGGCCCTCTAAGCTTATTTACCAAACAGCCCTCCAATTTATTTTGATTTCATTTTCTTTTTTAATTTTGGGAAAGTTTAAAAAGTGCCAATTATGTATAAATTATTTTAAAATATGCCATTTTAAAAGAAAATTTGCGGTATCTGGCACTTTTTAATAATGAATTTGGCCAAATTACCTATTATTTTTTTCACAAATGATGAAGACAAAAAGAAGAAAGGGGTCTACATAGTAATTTATTAATGAAAAAAAGTGACATAACATGCAATAATAATATAGGTGGTAAACTTCAATGTTAAATGTGGCATGAGGTCAAATTTTCTCTTTAAAATTTTGATATGTGATTATGGCTTGTTTTCGTTCTAATAGTTTTTAGACATACGTTGGGACATATGTGGTTTTTTTTTTTTGCATAATATTTTTTTTATTAAATTTGTTCATTTATAAAATAAATTTTGCATATAAAAAGCATAGCAACAAATATTTTTTGTTAAATTTATAATAAATTGGTATATTTTTGTCATTTAAAATTTTAATTAACTCAAGGGAGGATTTGTTATTTAGTAAAAAACTAGACACTTTTTAAATTGGTTAAATATAAAAAATGAAAAAAAAAACAATGAAACTAAAGAAAAAATAAAACGAGATATCCACTAAAATATATATATATATATATATATATATAGCAAATAGGTGTCAAAAGATTGAGATAAACAAAGTTAAATCCAACCGTGTGAAGAAAAATAAATTTTGAGATTATTGTCGTTAGAAAACAGTATTTGGAATGATTTGAACAACAAATTTTCAAATAATGAGAAAGAGTGAGAATCTGTGAAAATAACGTTATAATTTGAAAAAAAAAAAACCCAAAAGCCTCTCCAACGCAATTATTGTTTTCCAAAAGAAAAAAAAAATCTCAAGCTAGCGCCGGACAAGTGTGTGTGTTATACGCGCCCATCTCGGGACGCTCGGCACGCGCTGTAACCCAAAATATAAAAAAAAAAATAAACAAAAAAATAATTGTCTAAAACACGCGTTGTACACTATTTAAAAAACAAACTATTATTTTTATTTTATTATGGATTATTGCTATCGATTCATGCACGTCATCTTTTGTCATTTGATTTACGGAGAGCCTTAATTATGTCATGCGACAATTGAGAGTGAAATTTTATGATTATTTATTTGTGTATATACTTTATTATTATTTTCATCTACAAACTAAAATGCGGTTTTAAAATAATGATAATCGTTAAAGTTTTGTGTAGTCAACAAACACGACATGCCTTTATGGTCTATAGCATTGTTCTCTTTCTCTTTTTTTTTTTCCTTTTTTTTTTTTTTGAAATAAGCATTGTTCTCTTTCTATTTTTGTCTTTGTCGACGCATATCTTGTTTTAAGACAAACAAAATGGAGGAATAACCAACGGACCCTGAATGGATTTGGCACAACTCATAACAAGCACATTTGTTAACTTGCATATATGAAGTAATTGAAAGTTCCAAAATTTTCAATTTTAGCTCAAGTGATGATTGACGTGTCTAGTCTAATAGAGGCTTACCTTTTTCTTTTTTAATTTATTAATAACTTAATGCATTTGTACTTCAACTATATATTCAGAAGCTACTAAATAATTTGCATTAAAAGATTTCAAGAATCCGGAAGACACAACGTGAGTTGGTTCAATAAGAAATTGGAAATTCAAAATCCACATCAGTTTCAGAAGAAGTTAAAATTAATTTCGATAAACTTAAGTTTGTATTTGGGAAAACCATTTTACTCATATTTGACCATTTCAAAATAGTTTGAAAATAGTTTGGAAAATAGTTAGAAAAATGAGTAGAATAGTTTAACTTTGTGAATTTTGAGGTGGTATAAATAGTTAAAATTTAAAGATATTGTATAGGGATTTGGAAAGTTAAAAAAAAATATTAAAAAAAAGAGAATAGAATGGAATGGTTTGGTTTGGAGGATTAGAAAGTTAAAAAAATAAAATGGAATGGAATGATATGGGATGAGTTGAATAGTTTCCCCAGACGGGGGATAAATTTGTTTTAGATAGATTTTTATCATGTATCAATATTTATGCTAATTTAATTTCTATATATTGTTTTACACCAGCTAATTTGGCGACTGCACATGAATTGAGTTTTTTGTATGGTTAAACTTGTAACTTGTTTAACACCCAATTTCATACTTTCGTTTTAAGTGTCTGATTTTAGGTGAAGAATTAAATAACATAATTCAATATTCAACAAATAAATGAGAAGTTATTGGATTAGTTGGTCCAAATATTCTCCTCCAATATGAAAAGGAGCTACCAATTAGGAATGTTTTGCATTACTTTGGGTCCTATTGAATAGTGAGGATTAATCAGCCCTAGCATGGCCGCTAAACATGTTCTTTTTAAGCTAGTGCCTTGATTTATTTAAAAGAAAAAGTTAAGCACTCCAAGTTATAGCCTGCCAAAGTCACATTCCTTTAAGATTTTTATCGTATTCGTTTCTATTTATAGCTCTTTAAAAAAAGGGGAAAAAAAAAGGAAGAAAAAGAGTAAGAGTTGTATCATACCATATCATATCATCATGAAGATCAATTTATAATCACGAAAGATGGCATGAGAATCACTTAAAGTGAACTAGAATACTTAAATGGCATCTTTAAATATTCAATTCCATCCGTTTAAAGTAAATTTTCAAAAAGTCAACATGCGTGCTAATTTGTGTTTGCTAGTAAACCACACCCTAGATAGATAGTTAGCACTTAGCACCAAATTTATGGGGCAAGAGAAAAGAAAGAGAGGAACATTTTCTCAAAAAATAAAAAAATAAACAAAAAAATAAATTATATTGAGAAAATGGTTTGACTCCTCTTCACTACAACAGTAAGAATATTTTCGAAACAACAAATTTATAACGCATGAAATGAAACAAGGGTTTACTTTGATATATCAAAGTCAATACATATCAAATTGGTTCAACTATTTTAATTTAAATGATATTTTTTACTTTTTCAATCTCAAAATAAAATAGTTAAATTCAAACTATTTAAATCGTCTTAAAATTTAAAAAGTTAACATAATTGCTTTAATCAAAGGGTAATTAAATATACAAAAAAAAAATTATAGTGAATACCTAATTTTTACCACCTAATTTAAATTAGTTCCCAATCTTTTGAAAAATATAACAAAATTCCCAAATGAATGAATTACTTATATAGCGGTAAATGGTGGTAATTAACTTAGTTACCAAAAGCATGTGCAAGTAATTAACGAATTGACTTGAAACTCAATTACTTCAAAAGTTTAGTATTTATTTTTATTGTCATATAAATTATGGGTATTTCCCTACTTTGAAAACAAAATACTTATAACACACAAAGAACATTTATATTGTTATCGGGTATTTCTATCAAAGTCATTCTCCCTCGAGGACAATTGTAGCGACCATTTATACTTGAAATTTTTTGAAATTCTACTGGTCAAACACCCCGAGGAGCTACCGTCCCGAGGAGTTCACTCCCAGAACGAGAGCCGAGAGGTGACTCGGGGTGTATGGTCCTCGAGAGAGGTATCGGTCCTCAAACGTTTGAACAAACCTGACTAACTTGCCTTGATAGGGCCAAAAGTAACCCCCCATGATTTGATTGTTGACAAATAATTATTTACATGCTAAAGTGCGCAAAACTGAAGCGCTGCTCAGATGCGGGTTTGAGCCTGCGTGACTTCAGTTATTCAAGCCCGAAATCAGGGCATATTATCCTTAAAAAGAGTGAATTACATAAAGCCTCCAAAGAGCAAAGATAAAAGGCAAATCGCCATTTTGCATTATAAAAACACTCCCTTGAAAACTTAAACTGAAAGAAAGAAAAACATTCCTCTATTTTGCAAGTCTTCGACTAAATTCTGACGATCATTTTGTCTTAATAAAATTCCAGCACCAACATATATGACGCGTGATATTATTGAAAAAAAAGAGTAACATTCGATTGTTGGTACCGATAATGTGGTGAAAATTTCGAAAAATATTGTCATTTTTCTTAGCGTCCGTCAAGAGAAAATTGATAACATTTGAAAAAATAACAATGAAAAGTGATTATTTTAAACCTTTGGTTATAATAGACACAAAGAAATAGGGCAATTTGGGAAAAGAAAAAAGAAAGGGATTAAGTGAAGGTAACCATGGTTAAGGGAAAAAATGAGCACTTAAAAAGGGATTTAGAGAAGGTAACCATGGTTAAGGGGAAAAAATGAGCACTTAAAACTCCAAGAGGTGAAAAAGGAGGAGAAGGATTAAGGAAATATAACTATACAAGCATTGGTCATACAGACATTTGAGAACACAAACATTAAACTCAGAATACAAACCAAAAAGTTTACCGCTTTTTCATTTATTTATATATGTATTGTATTGATGTATGTGTATGTTTAATCGTATTTTTGTATATGTCATAGAGAAGAAGAGAGAGAACAAGAAAAGAAAAGAAAAGAAAAGAAATATTGAGAGAGAGAGAGAGAGAAAGTAGAGGGCCTTGCCCTTGGAAAAGAGAGAGAGATTGTTGAGATTTGTGTGTTTGTGTCTGGGGAGTGTAGGGGAAGATAGGGGCAAGAGCTTCAGTCATTTGGTCTCTCTTTTCTCCTTTTTTTCTGCTTCTCTGTTCCCTTCATCTTCTCCGGCCGCCCAGTCAAACCCACCCTCGCCTTCCTCTTCCTTTGACTTTTTTTCCAAACACCATTTCTTTGTCTCAATTTCCGGTTGCTTCGCCGGCAACGACCTGATCTGAGCTCGACGGACCACACAGTTCTCTTTTTTTGATCTGGAAGCAGCTCAGAAGACGAGCTTCGCAAGAAAAGCTCCGAACTTTCCGAGTCTCCGGTGACATGAAGCTCTGAGACCTTTCATCTTTTCAGTCCGAGCGAGGTTTTCGGGTGCGAGTCGCCGGAGATACCAATGAAGGCGCCGGCCAACGGCGTCGGAGCTGCCTCCGCCGCGGCAGCCTGCAATCCGTGCGAAGGTCAGCTCATTTCTCTCTCCTTTTTTTTCTTTCTCTTTTGTAATTTTTAGTGTTTGTCTTGTTCTATTTCTGGTTATGGAAATGGAAAGCGAAGCTGAGAAAGCTTCGAAGTAGCCGGTGGATCGGCTAAAGAAGAAGGAATTTTTCGATGAGTCTCAGTCTTATTTATCGTCTTCTCAATCTTCTCCGGTTTTGTCGTGATTGCTTTGTACGGACTTATATTCTCTTCTCTCCTGTCTGCTCTGCTCTGCTCTATCCATGCTTGCTTTTCTCATTGGATTAGATCTTTCTTCCTTCATTTTTCTATTCTTTTCTTTTCCGGCTGTTTTCTCGAGAAACAAACAGAAAAGCTTTCGGTGTTAGGTAGTAGGAGAAAGAAAATAATTGAAAGTTTTTTCTCCTCATTTTTTTTAATTATTAAAATAAAATGGAATTTGTGACGAATGGGTGAAGGACACGTGGCAGGAGCAGAGAAGAAGAGCGTGATAAACCCGGAGCTATGGCAGGCGTGTGCAGGGCCGCTGGTGAACTTGCCGCCGGCTGGGACCCACGTCGTCTACTTCCCTCAAGGCCACAGTGAGCAGGTCTCCCTCTCTCTCTCTCTCTCTCTCTCTCTCCTCTTCCAAAAGCACTTTCCGTATAATCTCTTCCGAGACCATTGAAGTTAGAAACTTGAGGAAAAAAGTTGCAATTTATTATTTATGATCTCGCTTGGCTCTAGGTTTGGGTTTAATGGATCACAATACGTAGCTCATATCAATAGATAATAATGCCCATCACATATTTTTTTATTATTTTATAATGCTTAAAAGGAGTATTGGTTAATACATCTTTTTTTAGGATTGACCTCATGTTGTTCTAAACGGTTGAGTTAATGGGATTTGGAAACTGTATTGTGAAGTAGATTTCAGCACTTGTGTAATGCTGTACAGTTATTACAAGCGCTTTTCACTTTTGGCCATTAATAAGCCATTGTTGTTTTAGTGAGCTTTCTTTTTGGCTTTTCTCATTTAATGTCTTTGTAATTTGTATGCCTTCTTCATATGGAAAAACTTCCAATTACAGGTTGCAGCGTCTATGAAGAAGGACGTCGATGCTCAAATTCCCAACTACCCCAATCTTCCCTCCAAGTTACTCTGTCTCCTTCTCAGTGTTACCTTGCATGTATGACACTATTGCCCTTCTATTTTATTTAATACTTGCCTCTACTTTGTAGTATTTTCAAAATTAATTTATCCTTTTTTTTTTTCTCCGTCTAAATCCGCTAGGCGGACCCGGAAACAGACGAAGTGTATGCTCAGATGACACTCCAACCAGTTCCAACTGTAAGGACTTTGTCGAGAGCCCTTGTGGCCTTTGATAAAATTTTAGCTTTGAATTTTAGTTTGGAGAGGAATGAAAGTTCTAAAACCAAAACCTGTGTTCTATAGGTTGATAAGGATGCGTTGCTTAGATCTGATCTTGCACTCAAATCCAATAAGCCCCAGCCAGAGTTTTTCTGTAAAACATTGACGGCAAGTGATACAAGTACTCATGGAGGTTTCTCAGTGCCTCGTCGTGCAGCGGAGAAGATTTTTCCTTCTCTTGTAAGCAAAAACTTCTATGTTGTTCAGAGGTCTCAGTACTACTTCTCAGTAACTGCAAAATTTTTTACGTCTTCCTGTTTATGTTGAAGGATTTCTCTATGCAACCACCCGCACAAGAACTTGTTGCCAGGGATTTGCATGACACTGTTTGGACCTTCCGCCATATCTATCGTGGTATTTTCTCTTTCCAGGCTCAATAAAAATCTTGCACATAAGACTTCTGAGTTGAATTTACCATTTTAGAGTTATGATTTAAGTCGTCCCAATACTAAATGTTTGCTTTGTTGTTTCTTCATCAAGGGCAACCAAAACGTCACTTGCTCACTACAGGATGGAGTCTATTTGTCAGTGGAAAGAGGCTTTTTGCTGGTGACTCTGTTTTGTTCATCAGGTAATGAGACAATGAGCTGAGATAGTTTGGATTTTATTTTTAGGCTTCAGGTTGTTCCGATGATATAAAAATTTTCGATCCCTTTCGCTGTAAATTTTTGATGTCCACTCCTTTAACTTTGAAGCTTCTGTTACATGTTTTATGCTTTACTAGTTTGGCTGAATAAGTCAAGTGAGAAGTACCCCAATAGATCTCCTTAAATCTCACTTCTCATTGTTGTGATTAGGGATGAAAAGCAACATCTTCTTTTGGGAATCAGACGAGCTAACAGGCAACCCACTAATCTGTCATCGTCAGTATTGTCGAGTGACAGTATGCATATTGGAATTCTTGCAGCGGCAGCTCACGCTGCTGCCAACAATAGCCCATTCACAGTGTTTTACAATCCTAGGTTGGTATATTTGTTTATAAGAAGTTCCACCCAGCTTGAGAGCTCTGAGTAGTTTGATTTAGAAATATATTGAAATGCCAAATATATCTTTTCATGTGCAGGGCTAGTCCATCTGAGTTTGTTATTCCCTTAGCCAAGTATTACAAGGCAGTGTATGGAAACCAATTATCACTCGGCATGCGATTTCGTATGATGTTTGAGACTGAGGAGTCAGGAACAAGAAGGTATGTGAAATCAATTCACCTTGGATTCCTGATGAGATGAACTTAATCAAGTGGCTAGTTTGGCATGGGAAGAAACTAGTTGCTTTACCTTAATTTTTTCTTGAAGTTAACGTATGATAGGAACTGTTGAATTCATTTTCTCCATCCATAGCAAAAAAAAAGGCTTTACGATTTTCAATATTTGACAGAATTTTTTGATAGGTTGAGACTTTGACACGTATGATTAAATATTTGAACTCAAAACAAATGAATTCCTTCTGCAGGTACATGGGTACAATTACTGGTATTAGTGATCTTGATCCTGTTAGATGGAAGAATTCACAATGGCGTAATTTGCAGGTATAAGCTCATGCAATCTTGTTTCTCTCTCTCTTGCGGGTCATTTTCCTGGCAGAGTTTTTTAGTTTTCACTAATATGATTGAATTTGTTCACAGGTTGGTTGGGATGAGTCTACTGCTGGCGAAAGGCGTAATCGGGTCTCAATATGGGAGATTGAACCTGTTACAGCTCCATTTTTCATATGTCCTCCCCCCTTTTTCAGATCAAAGCGTCCAAGACAACCAGGGATGCCAGGTAAATATTCACAGTTTGTTGGCTGTCATTCTGTTGTGGGATTGGTCATACAACTAACCTTGCTGTCTGTTCTGCAGATGATGAATCCGACTTAGATAGCATGTTTAAGAGAACAATGCCCTGGCTTGGTGACGATTTTGGCATGAAGGACAACCAAGGTTTTCCTGGCCTAAGCCTAGTTCAATGGATGAACATGCAGCACAACCCTGCCCTAGCTAACTCCGTCCAGTCAAACTACATGAATTCCTTTTCTGGTTCTGTACTGCAAAATCTTCCCGGAGCAGATCTAACTCGGCAGTTAGGCATGTCGGCACCCCAAATCCCTCAGGCAAACAACTTGCAGTTCAACTCCCCAAGGCTACCACCTCAGCAAGCACAACAGCTGGATCAACTCCCTAAGCTACAATCCACAATGAATCCTCTGGGATCAATCATGCAGCCACCGCAGCAGTTGAACGATGTTACTCAGCAACAGAGACAAAACATGGTTAATCAAGGTCAGTCTTCGAGTCAAGTTCAGGCGCAAATTTTGCAACCTCAGACTCTTGTCCAGCCGAGCAATAATATGCTTCAGCAGCAAACATCCATCCAAAACAATCAGCTTCAGAGAAACCTCACTCAAAATCTGCAGCATCAGCCACAGATCATGAGTCAGAGCCAACAGCAAAATATGATTCAATCCCAGCTCCCTGATCAGATAAACCAACAGTTGCAACACATATCTGATAATCAGCTGCAGTTGCTACAGAAGCTACAGCAGCAACAACAATCAATTTTAGCTCAGCAGTCTTCTCAGCAACTTCCCACACAACTCCCTCAAATCCAGGATCAGCAACGGCAACTCATAGACGTGTCCCAGAGCTTCTCTAGGTCCTCGACTTCGAGCCAAATCCTTGACATGCCACAGATTGTCACAAACTCGCATCTCTCTCAACCAAACACCATTGCTCAGCAGATTGCAAAGAATAACATCAGCCAACCCAATACCCGATTCTCTCAGACACCTCCTCAGCCAAAGCTTCAACAACAGCAACCTGGAATGCAACCTGAAATGGCTGGGCACATGGGAATTTCTGCAAACCCATTAACAAATGTCGTGCCAGGTGGTAGCAACATAGTTGCAGGAGCTGTTGGAGCAGGGCAGTCTGGGATTACTGAGGATATTCCATCCTGTTCAACTTCACCGTCTACAAACAATTGTTCAAACGTTGTTCAACCGGTTATGAACAACAGGGTTCATCGAAGTGCAGTAATGTCGGAGGACATGGCTCAATCTACTGCTACTATCTTGTGTCCCAGTGGTTTGGAAACAATATCTACTGTTAACTTGGTCAAAGATTTCCCACAGAAATCTGAAGTTAAGCCTTCGTTGAACATCCCTAGAAGTCAAAGTCAAGGTGTGTTTACCCCACATACCTACATGAATGGTGCTCCGACTCATACCGATTACTTGGACACATCGTCTTCAACAACTTCAGTTTGCATTTCTCAGAATGATATGAATTTGCAGCATAATAATAACCCATTGCCTTTCAATCCTCAATCAATGCTGTTTAGAGAAGCCAGTCAAGATGGGGAGGTTCATGCAGATCAGAGAAACAATGTTTCATTTGGGAATAACATTGATGGCCATTTAGGGGTACCACTGAATCCCGATCCTTTGTTGACCAAGGGCTTGGTGGGGCTAGGAAAAGATTATCCAAATAATATTTCATCCGGAGGCATGATCGGCGATTATGACAATTCGAAAGATGCTCAGCAAGAGCTTTCATCCTCAATGGTTTCCCAGTCATTTGGAGTGCCGGATATGGCGTTTAATTCAATAGACTCTACAATCAACGATGGCAGCTTTTTGAACAGAGGCGCATGGGCACCGGCACAACAATATCAGCGGATGCGCACATATACCAAGGTTTGATGTTCTTGATTAAAACATTTTGAGGAAAATAGTTTCCATTCCTTCGTCCTTTTTGATGTTTATTGGTGTTTGATTTTGACTTGATTACTTTTTGAAAAAAAGGTTTACAAACGTGGAGCTGTCGGGAGATCTATTGACATCACGCGCTATTCGGGTTATGATGAGCTTAAACAGGACCTGGCTCGTAGATTTGGAATAGAGGGACAGTTAGAGGACAGGCAGAGAGTAGGCTGGAAACTTGTGTACGTGGATCATGAAAGTGATGTTCTGCTGGTTGGAGACGACCCGTGGCAGTAAGTTTCTCTCTTTTGTATTTATATTTGTGGCTGCGATTTATTATTGTTGTTATTGTTAATTTTGGTTTCATGACAGGGAGTTTGTGAACTGTGTGCGGTGCATTAAGATCCTCTCCCCGCAAGAAGTTCAGCAGATGAGCTTGGATGGAGATTTCGGGGGCAGCGGCGTGCTTCCAAATCAAGCCTGCAGCAGCTCAGATGGCGGAAATGCATGATGTAGCGTAGCAAACTGGTGACATAGTTGTCCCGCCCCGTCGGGAATCTCCTCAACAAATAGCTAAGCATGGTATGATGTGCCACTGCCACGGCTGGGGTCTTGACAGTCACTTGCAGGAGGATTAGGAGCAAACAGATCAAGTAGCGATGGATTGACTGTTATAGAAACAAAACTTGTCGGAGCTCTGAGAGGGCATAAGCAGAGATGATTCATAGACGGAACTCTCTGGCTGATGCTGATTGTGGGGTCCGGGGGGGGCAGGCTTCCGATGTAGTTAGTTGGCTGGCCACAAATTTATGGGCTAATTCTAGTTCTCAGTGTCGCTCCTTTTTGTTCTCTGGTTGTTTTCACATTTGACATTCTCTCTCCCACTCAAACTCAACGAAGGTACATTGTAGAAAGTAGAAGAAGCATTTATCTAAAGGCTAGTTTCAGAGTGTAAATTGTTATTAATTTTAATTTTTTGTAGATTTCATTTCTTCAATGGAATAGGCTGATATATAAATGCAAGCAGCTTAGCTTAAGAGGCAATGTAATATTATTAGATTATGAAAGTATATTAGGCTAAAGCAGACAGTGTGTAATGACTAATGACAAACTGAGGTTAATATTATTATATGTATCACGCGTCACCGAATTCTAGTCACAATCACAAAGGAGAGTGTATAATAATGACCATAAAAATAATTAAAAAAAAAAACAAAAAGTGGAGGAGAGAGAGAAACACCATCTCCGACTTCAAGTCAATGCAATCTTTGTTTAGAAATATAGAGAATGAAAAACTGAAAATGGGGGCATTCCGAGAATTGAACTCGGGACCTCTCGCACCCTAAGCGAGAATCATACCACTAGACCAAATGCCCATGCTCCGCGCAATCCCTGCATCTTTTACGAATTTCTTAGCTTTACTAATTAACGTTCTATCGATTACTGAACAAGTGGGAGTTTTTTTAGGATTATAACTAGGAAAACCTATATAATATAATATATGTAGTTTTTAAGATGTTTGTTTGTAACTTTTATACAAGATTATTTTTAAAATGAGATTTGATTAGTTAACACGTTCATAATTGTATTTTTTTTAAATACTGAGTTTATTATTATTATTAGTTTATAAAATCACTGTCGTTTCATTAGTTATTGTCGTATCTATCCATTCGTGTGCGTGTTTAGTTTAGGATTTACGACAGTCAGCGTTTTGTCGTATTCGATTTTCCGCCGGTGCGTGGATCTGGGATTTGGAGGTAAAAAGTAAACAAACAAACAAACATTGCCAGTGCCAGCGGAGCCAATAAAAACCCTAACTATCTAAAAACCTTTCAAGTGCTTGCAAAAAAAAAAAAAAAACCTTCCAAGCTCTTTGATCTCTGCTCTGCTCTGCTCTGGGCTTATAGCTTGGCTTGGCTTCAACTTAGTTTGAGAGTTTGGATTTATTTTCTTATCGCTTGCCTTGCTCAGAAGTCCGAGAAAAAGGCCAGCTTGCTAAGAGGTAAATCAATTGAGAGAAACTCTTCGTTTACACACAATGACTGTCTCTCTTTTTAGCTCAAAACAGACAAGATTAAGTCCTTTCTTTGGCTTATTGCTGTTGCAGAAGAAGAAGTGAGAGAGACAGAGTCTTCTTTTTTTTCCATTTATCTTTTCTTATTTTCCTTTTCCTGAGAAGCATAGAAAAATTCGACCTTTTTTTTTTCATAGTTAGGGATTGAGTGATTGATTAATGGACGACTTTGAATCGCCGATGCCCGCGAAGCGGAAAGAGCCCGAACACCAAGAGTCCGAGCCGCCCTCTGAGCCTCGCTCCGAAGATTCCGCCGCCAAGCGCCGCAATTCCACGCGGACCTGCGTCCACGAGGTCGCCGTGCCGAGCGGCTATGTCTCCGGCAAGGATGAGGCCGTCCACGGGACCCTCGCCAATCCCGTCTACAATGGCGCAATGGCCAAGACCTACGGCTTCGTCCTCGACCCCTTCCAGAAGGTCTCCGTGGCGTGCCTCGAGCGCAACGAGTCCGTCCTTGTTTCCGCGCACACCTCCGCTGGGAAAACCGCCGTAGCCGAGTACGCCATTGCCATGGCATTCCGGGACAAGCAAAGAGTTATATACACTTCTCCGTTGAAGGCTCTGAGCAATCAGAAGTACAGAGAGCTCAGCCAGGAGTTCCATGACGTTGGCCTGATGACTGGTGACGTCACGCTCTCGCCGAATGCAAGTTGCTTGGTGATGACCACGGAGATTCTCCGGGGGATGCTTTACAGAGGCTCCGAGGTCCTCAAGGAAGTTGCTTGGGTCATCTTTGATGAGATTCACTACATGAAGGATCGAGAAAGAGGGGTTGTTTGGGAAGAGAGTATCATATTCTTGCCTCCGGCTATCAAGATGGTGTTCCTTTCGGCCACGATGTCCAATGCCACGGAATTCGCAGAGTGGATTTGCAATCTGCACAAACAGCCGTGCCACGTTGTGTATACGGATTTCCGGCCCACGCCGCTGCAGCATTATGTTTTCCCTGTGGGTGGGAGTGGGCTGTATCTTGTGGTTGATGAGAATGAGCAGTTTAGGGAGGACAATTTTGTGAAGCTTCAAGACACGTTTGTCAAAAGAATCGGTGAATCAAACAGAAGTGCAAATGGCAAGGGAAGTGGGAGAGGTGCGAGGGGTGGGGCAGCTTCTGGGGGTTCCGACATATTCAAAATTGTGAAGGTATTTGTTTACTTTTGATTGAAGATTCTCTTGATTCCAGTCTATGAGTCTTAGTATGATCGTTGTACTTGTACTGAAATCTTTGAGTTTATGAAGTCAAAAACTTGAATTTCGTTTTTGTGCTTCCTCCTTGCTCCTTTTCTAAGATACAAAGTCTACTGTTAGTTATATATGTTGGTATTTAGATTTTTTTTTTTTCCGGAATGCCAGATGATTATGGAAAGAAAGTTCCAGCCGGTTATCATTTTCAGCTTCAGTAGAAGAGAGTGTGAACAACATGCCATGTCTATGTCCAAGCTTGATTTTAATACCCAAGAGGAAAAAGATACTGTCGAACAAGTTTTTCGTAGTGCCATACTCTGCTTGAATGAGGAAGACAGAGAATTACCTGCTATTGAGCTGATGCTGCCTCTACTTCAGCGAGGCATTGCCGTTCACCATTCTGGCCTTCTTCCTGTTATTAAGGAGTTGGTAGAGATTCTTTTCCAAGAAGGCCTTGTAAAGGCACTTTTTGCCACTGAGACGGTAAGGATATTCATTTCCAATTGTTTACTTTCCGTTTGCTTTGTTCCTTGTTATATCGGTTTGTAGCTAGCTATGGGTTTCCAGATTGTAGGTGCAAAATTGAGATTTGTAATACTTTCCTTTGCGTAGTTTGCTATGGGTTTGAATATGCCAGCGAAAACTGTTGTTTTCACAGCCTTTAAGAAGTGGGATGGTGACAGTCACCGATTCATTGGATCAGGTGAGTATATCCAGGTGAGTGAAGATACTGAGCCTTCTTGCTTGTTCAGTGGGTTACTGGGATTTCAGGGCATTTAAGTAATTCAATAAATTAAAAGTATCACTATAATTTTCCTGAAAGCATGTAAACTTGGGGTGCATATGCTTTCGCTCCTAGAAGATTATTTGTATATACGAGCATTCATTGCATTCATTTATAATCATCAATTTGTTTTTGGGCAGATGAGTGGAAGGGCAGGGCGTCGTGGAAAAGATGAGCGTGGTATTTGTATCATAATGATTGATGAACAGGTGATTTTGCTAGTCATTCTCTCTTGGGTGTCTCGAATAGTTTATCTTTGGGTACTGGAAATCAATAATCTGAAGTTTATCAATATTTTTATTGTTGGTACAAGTCTTTCATTCTTACTTCTAAATCTGTAGCACGGTTTGTTGCTTACTATTTTGATTATGTTTAATTTTTATAAATTAAAGGATTGAAGGACCTGATATCTGAAAAAAGTGAGAAACCTGCAAGGACTTTAGTTTTGAAACATAAAATCTGTCTTTATATATTTCACAGATGGAGATGAATACACTCAGAGATATGGTTTTGGGTAAACCAGCTCCTTTAGTGAGTACCTTCAGACTGAGTTACTACTCCATTTTGAATCTGATGAGCCGTGCGGAAGGCCAGTTTACTGCTGAGCATGTGATAAAGAATTCATTCCACCAATTTCAGCATGAGAAGGTTTCTGTTCGTTCCTCCTCTTACTCGTTGGAAATTGAGGGATAGTGACCTATTACTTTGAATTTTCTTCATTCTGTAGGCTTTACCTGATATAGGCAAAAAGGTTTCAAAGCTTGAGGAGGAGGTTGCAATGCTTGAAGCAACGGGAGAGGTAATTCTTCCATTTTCCATTGCTGTAATAGTTTATTTTTAGATATTCATTTATTTATTTATTATTTTTCCCCTTTTGTATTCATGTACAGGCTGCCGTTGCCGAATATCATAAGATCAAACTTGACATAGCCCAACTTGAGAAAAAAATGACGTGTGAAATAACGAGGCCCGAAAGAGTTTTGTACTTTCTTCAACCCGGTCGACTGGTATGTGCCAAGAATAGTTAAGCGCGTCAAATACTTTTTAGACCATTAGTGTGGTTTGTTGTCTTCTCCTCATCGTAGGCTTCTATTTTTATTTATTTATTATTGGTTTATGTATTTCCTTTCTATTGATTCAGATGGTCCTCTTATTTTATTTTATTTTTATTTCAGGTCAGAATCAGGGAAGGTGGGACTGATTGGGGTTGGGGAGTTGTAGTTAATGTTATAAAGAAGCCCTCAGCAGGGACAACATCATCACGTGGAGGTAATTATATAGTGGATACCTTGTTACATTGTTCACCTGGTTCAAGTGAGAATAGTTCGAGGCCGAAACCGTGTCCACCTCGTCCTGGGGAGAAAGGTGAAATGCATGTGGTGAGTTTGGAAGTGAAGAATCTAAGACTTCCAAGTATACAATCTATGTCTGCACCATGACTCACTCTAGTAACTGCATTGATTTTTGGTGTTCCTGATGTCAATTAATGTGCAAAATAGGTCCCTGTTCAGTTGCCTCTGATTTCCTCCCTCAGCAGACTCAGGATATCTGTTCCTCCTGATCTTCGGCCATTGGAGGCAAGGCAAAGCATTCTTCTTGCAGTACAGGAGCTGGGAACTCGATTTCCTCAAGGCCTTCCAAAGTTGAATCCTGTGACGGTAAAATATCAGCTGTACTGGCTATTTACTGGGAATGACAAGCAATATATATATATATATATATATATAAATTTTTTAAATTAAGCTGGTTTTTCTAAGGATTACAGTCCTTACAGGACATGGGTGTTGAAGATCCTGAAATTGTTGAATTAGTCAAGCAAATCGAGGAACTCGAGAAAAAGCTATATTCTCATCCACTCCATAAGGTTTGTTATACTTAAAGGAGAGCTATTGAGAGATTCTTCTCGAGGTGTTCATCTTACCATTATTCTTACTGCTACCATTGCAGTCTCAAGATGCGGATCAGATCAAATCCTTTCAGAGGAAAGCAGAGGTGAATCACCAAATTCAACAACTCAAGTCAAAGATGCGTGATTCTCAGGTATGTTTTTCTTAAATTTTATTTTTAATTAGGTCTGACCTGAGTGGCTGAGTCATCATGTAGATTGGAAATAGTTATGTGGGTATCAACATTGTTTTATTTATCTCACAGTCCTTTCGAGTGTCATTGTCAGTTTGACTTTTGTTCCGTTGCCTACTTTAGGCTTCATCTTCTATAAATATAAACCGATGCTTTGCATAAGAATGCACGCATTGCCTTTGCTTTCGTACTGCTTGCAATTTGTCATAAATATTTCCTGCTATCATTGGTGCAGTGTAATTTCTTAGAAACAAAATGTTGCCCCTGGATTTCTACTTGCTTTATGGTTTTGATGTTCTTATCCGTCTGAATTTGTTTCGACATGCCATAATGGGCAAAAAAAAAATTGTGTTGGTATAAACTTTTACTCTGAATGGCTGTATCATTTATGTTAAAGTTTGTGAATATTGGTTCCACATAATCCTTTGTCCACTCGGATATGTAAAATTCTCTATTTTTACTGTTTCAAAAGATTGTTGTTAAACTCAACTTTTTTCTTAAGCGCAGCTTCAAAAATTTCGAGATGAACTTAAGAACCGATCACGAGTATTGAAAAAGCTTGGTCATATTGATGCCGATGGTGTTGTCCAGTTAAAGGGACGAGCAGCCTGCTTGATTGACACAGGGGATGAACTCCTGGTTACTGAGCTAATGTTTAATGGTAACTCACTTGTCACCAGTAGTGATTTTTCTTTCAATTGGTTAACATGACCTCATATTCGGGAGTCTCGATTCGGCCAGGCAATTGGAAACATAATGCCTTAGCTGTTTTCGAGCTGATTACTCCCACTTTTTGGGCTTCATTTGGCAAGGAATTATAACGCTATTCGAATAACTGTTTTTGCACTATTGGTTATGCTTGTTGTCAGGTACATTTAATGATCTTGATCATCATCAAATTGCAGCTCTTGCAAGTTGTTTTATTCCAGGAGACAAATCAACAGAGCAGATACAACTGAGAACAGAGCTTGCAGGACCATTGCAACAACTCCAAGACAGCGCAAGAAGGATAGCAGAGGTATTGTACTATTTTTTTCCGAGACCATTTTTCTCTTTATCAAGTTTGATGATCATAATTATCAACTTCTACTTATGGTGCAGATACAACATGAATGCAAATTAGAGATAAACATTGACGAATATGTGGAATCAACAGTGAGGCCGTTTTTGATGGATGTGATATACTGTTGGTCTAAGGTAATTGTGTTACGACCATTGTTTGAACTTGTTATTGCTTCCATGTTTTTCATGGAATCTTCAAGTAGCTCTTCGTTAGTAATGGGCTGGCTAAATGATTTTTAATGGTGTTGGGAAGATTCTTGGAGGCCTTTCAGTCACAATTAAATAACCACGGCGTTGTAACCATTTGTCAGATGCTATATGGTTTTTCTAGATAGCAAGAGTGATAATTTTATCCCTTATGTTATTCCATCACTGACAATTTTCTTTTTACCTTTGATTTAACTTCCTCCAGGGTGCAAGTTTTGCAGATGTTATACAGATGACTGATATATTCGAGGGTAGTATCATCCGAAGTGCAAGAAGGCTTGATGAGTTTTTGAACCAGGTATATTTGTCGGAGTATTTTAGGCATTGCAACTTTGGGTTCTGATTCCCTTGCTGTTCAAGAACTAGAAAATGCTGCTGGGGAGAAAATTAAAAAGCAACATGTCCTTGATGGAGCCATCATTTTCTGACATTTTAATTGCTTTTCATGTTTTCAAGTTACGTGGTGCTGCTCAGGCCGTGGGTGAACTCGATTTAGAGAGCAAATTTGCTGGAGCAAGTGAAAGCCTTCGCCGGGGCATAATGTTTGCTAATTCCCTCTATCTGTAAAACTCTCCTATGGATCATGCCATACATCTGATCAAGCAATCAATCAACTGAGGTTCGTTGACAGTAGCTCGTTCCAGTCTGACATCTTAGTTTTTTAGCGCCTATGAATTGAAATGAATTATTATAGGAATTTTGCCCCCATATTTAGTTGAATACGTTACTTGGAAAACCAAGCAGGAAAAGGACACTTGCAAGAAGTAATCAAATGAAGGTAAAGATATCTGGGCGGTTTTTGAAATTGAATCTTTTTATTTTGTGTTTGTAGTAATCCATTTAATTTTGTAGTGCTATTATTTTACCATCAGAATTTTGGTTTTGGCTAATTGTAAATTGCGTGTATGACATTTAGCAGTTCATGATACATTCTGTTTGTCTGAAACTTTTAGTTTTATTATTGCAATATATTTTGGTGGAGGAAATCTATACTATTGATGCAGAGACAATCAAGATAACACATCTATTCGAAGTTGAATCAACTCTTCGCCCAGGGTTCCAACTCGTCCAACCCTGCAAATTGTGATGCAAGTCATGCCCCAATTGGATTGAACACAACCGTGGAATGGTTTGCAATATGCAAACTGAATTGCCCTCCTTTTTCGCTCACATCAATCTTCTCCATCCCCACGGCAGTTTTCATCTCAAAACTCGAAACCAGTTTCGCAACAACCAACCCAAGAATTGGCAGGGCAAGGATGATACCGGGGCAACTTCTCCTTCCCACCCCAAATGGCAAGTAGCGAAAATCAACTCTTCCACCTACAACAGCCTCTGTGTGGCATTCCTCGTCCAAGAAACGCTCGGGGCAGAACTCGTCTGGGTTCTTCCACCAGGCAGGGTTGTTGGCCAGCCACCAGGCATTGACTACCACCTTGGATTCTCTCGGAATGGTGTAGCCTCCTAGCTTTGCTTCTTCAAGATTCATATGGGGTACCAATAAAGGTATTGGAGTGTGCAACCTTAATGTCTCCTTCACCGTGGCCTGCAAGTATGGCAATTCATGCAGGTTTGATTCCGTTACAGGATCTCCTTTGAGGACGGCTTTGATCTCTTGACGAATTTTGCTTTGAACAGTCGGATGGTTGACCAACTCAGCTATGGCCCATTCCATGGACCATAATGTGGTCTCTATCGCAGCGACGTTGATGTTCTCAACGATATAGAGCACATTCGCTTCACTAATTTCTCCTTTCATTTGTGCATTTATTATGTGGTCAATGGCACAGCTTATCTTGTGCTTGTCTCCATTGGCTGCCATAATTTCCCTGCAAAGCACACATTGTTTAAACACTAATCATTTGCTTTTATCAAAATGCTATGAATGGACGAAACTTGTCAAATTTACCTTCTTTTTTCGACAAAGTAGTTGTTGAAGAAGGCCAAGCGGCGGCGCTGCAAGTCTCTGCACCTGTTCAAGTAGCCCCTCAAGAATGGCCTAAGCAGGGGAATGAAATCTCCATAGTTGTACTCAAAACTCTGAGCCAGTCGGCTTCTTTCAGAGTTGAAACGAGTGGCGTCAATGAACAGAGGATCTTCTTGGGACTCAAACTTGGTATCAAACATCATTCTGTACATGATGTTGTACAGCATCAATTGCAAACGCTTCCTGATAACAATCCCTTCGGTTCTAACCATCTCGTTTGCCTTGAGGTCATCAACAACCAAATCCATTTCCTCCTCCCACATGATACTATGGTGTTGTACAACTTTGTTTGTGAAAAACGGGAGGGTCATGATTCGCCGCATTTTGCGCCAATGGTCTCCGTAGACTGTGAAGACCATATCTTGTCCGTTGCCGGTGAATATGTCAAAGACGACATTGCGGGGCCGGGAGCCGAACTCGATTCCTTGAGTGTGAAGGACTTGGTTGGCGAGCTCTGGGTCAGACACAACAACCAATTTTTTGGAGCCGAGCTTTAGGTGGAACACGGAGCCGTATGTTTGGGAGAGAGTGGCGAGAAAGCGGTGGTTCAAATCGTTGCCGACTTGGAGCCAGTTTCCGAGGATGGGGATGGAACGTGGGCCCGGAGGGAGGGGCAAGGAACGCTTAGAGATTGAACGAATGAAATAGAAAAGCAGAGGAAGTAGGGGGATAATAATAGGCCATGGTACAGGAAGATGTAATAAGAGTTTGGAAAAAAAATGATCCATGTTTGATGGTTTTACTTTACACCAATGAGGAGGGGGAGGAGGAGATTGTAGGGAGGGGTGAAGTTGGAGAGTTGTGGAGGAGGGAAATGACACGGAATTGTATATATAGTGCAAAAATACAATGTAAAAGGAGGGTTGGTGGTAGCGTCAAATGGTTTTAAGACAATCCAATGGGCTCTCTACCAAAATCAAGGTAGGAAGTTTGAGTTAGTTTGCCGTTAATTAAATCACGTAATTCTTAGTTGGTGGGTGTAGTGTAGTACTATTACATACTACTGTTCTTTGATTGTTTCCAGCTTCAAAAGGTATCTCATGCCTCATTTCGGTTCATATTGGTCAAACTTTTTTACTAGCTAAAAATATGCCATTTAAATTATCCAACGACATCTTTATACAGTTTTTGAATGGCAAGACTGCTAAACACATGTGGTGGTGAAATACCCAATAGATTAGAAGCAATGAAATCATCATTTTGTTAATTTTAACTCTTAAAAGATAAATTTAAAACTGCAATGATTATAAAATTTGTAGAGCAGTGCACTGAATACGCTACTTTCTCGTTTTCTCATGTTATTTAAATATTCAATCAGACCAAACTAAATTTTAACCACAAACCAAAGACAAATAGGGTAGAAATCACAAGTGCTAACACAAATATGGAAAATTTGAAAAATGGCACTTTTGAACTAACATATTTTGAAATTGACCAAAAGAAAAGTTACACTCTATATAACTTTTTATTAAGGAAATTGACTGAATCGCCTCTTTTACAAATGAAGAACATCAATAAGAGGGCGAAATAATAATATGATAATTAAAAAAAATGGTATAGTTTGCAATAGTACCATTGATCGTAGATTCAGCTTTCAAATGTGACATTGGATCAAATTTTATCCAAATTATAATATATAATAGAAAAAAAAATCCAATGTCAACTTTGAAATTCAAGTTTGCAATTAATGCAAGTCATGCCACATAGATTTGTTTAGGCCATATTATCTCCAAAATTCACAAGGTGTATGTGAATAATGATAAAAGTAGTCATGCATGCAGTGTCTAATTGTCATCGCTTTAATTGTTAAGTTATGCTTAAGGTGTTCAAAATGCTTTACATGTTAAGCTGTTAGGGCCATTTTAGGTAAATCCCATTTCTTAAATTTCCTTGAAATTAGCGATGTGTTGCATTCAACTTGAAAACGTTCAGTTATCGGGTTTTTTCAAATGGTTTCCCAGGCTCTTGCTGATAAATATGGCAACGTTGTTCACTTTGGAGAGCGTGATTGCAGCATCCAAGTACTGTGAACAATATCATGGCTCTGTTATTTTGAATGGTACTTTAGTCTACTACAGAAATCAATTTGCTTTAATATAAGCATTTCAAGTTCTTTAAATATGATTGCTTGTATAGAGAAGGAATCAAAAGCTGCTAGAAGAAGCACCATCTCCTGCGTTGACCCCTGAGTTGCAGAAAGCCATGGGCGATGCAGCAGTTGCTGCTGTAGCATCTATAGGTTATATTGGAGTTGGAACGGTCGAGTTTCTATTGGATGAAAGAGGTTCCTTTTACTTCATGGAAATGAACACTCGAATTCAGGTTAGAATAAAGTTTTAAGGAAGTGGGTTTCAATTCAGGAGTGCTTTATAAGTCCAAAAAATATTATTTTAAGGTGTTCTATTTGTTCATTTGTAAGTTTGTTTATTGTTGGGTTGCATTTGAATGTAAGTTGCGCATCCAGTGACATAAATGATTTCCTCCACTGACTTGATTGAGGAACAAATCCGCGTAGCTATGGGTGAAAAACTACGCTACAAACAGGTAATTGTGGAGAACTTTTTAGATAAGCTAAGCATGAAAGGAAATCAAGTTGTGACAATGCATGGTTTATCTACAGGAAGATATTGTGCTTAGAGGACACGATTGAATGTCGTATCAATGCAAAAGATGCTTTCAAAGGATTCCGACTTGGCCCAGGTATGTTTTGAACTTTTAATAGTATGCCTATGGTATTTAGTTGATGAAATCACTGATCTGTTTCTCGAAAACTCTTACAAAGTTCGCGTTGCATGTAGAGATTTGCATTTTAAGATTTCTTGTTTCATGTACATCAAATCATTTCTAATCACAAAATTTTATATTTTCAGGAAGAATAACAGCGTACTTGCCATCTGGAGGTCCATTCGTTAGAATGGATAGCCATATTTATCCTGATTATGTTGTTCCGCCGAGCTACGATTCCCTCCTTGGAAAGGCATGCCAAACTCTTACCTTTTCCAAATCTACGTGGTTGTTAAAGTAGATTATCAGAATTATAGCATCATTCTTTCTGCAATGCATGTGCATGTTTTGTGACCGTGGCGAGTCTTCTACTTACACCATGTTGTGAAATTTTGAAATCTGAATGCAGCTTATTGTGTGGGCGCCAGCAAGAGAAAAGGCAATTGAACGCATGAAGAGGGCTCTTGATGACACTATCATTACAGGTAAATGTCCGCTCATCTCGATCAACAATATTGGATAATCATATAGGTGAAATTGCAATTTGTATCAGATTATATCACAACATTGTTTGATATTCGTCTGAATTCAACAGGGGTTCCTACAACCATAGAGTACCACAAACTAATCCTTGATGTAGAGGTACACACAAACTCTCATCAATTGGCGGAACGTTTCTCTCTTCCTTGAAGAAAGCTTTGAAATTCTGACACTCTGATTCTGGCCCTTTTTGCTGTGTCATGCAGGATTTCAGAAATGGCAAGGTTGATACCGCTTTTATTCCAAAACACGAGCAGGAATTAGCAGAGGTGAGTGAGAATTTGGTCTCGTTGTTGTAATCTTTGGATAATTTTGTTCTCGAAGGATATTTGGCTAACTTTTGGTGGCCGATTGATTTATGTGAGGCAGCCCCAGCAGATTATGCGTGCGTATCCATCCAAAGAGCTGACTGCTTAGATAGCAGAGGATGATTACTACCAAGTGGCAGAAAATTTAGATATAAGCACTTATTGTTGTAGTTTTTTTGTCCAAAAACAGTTTTAAGTACTTTTGTAGAATTTAAATTCTCTTTTAAGAAATTTGTTGGCAATTTTGTGTGTGGCCGCTCATTCAGTTGGGGGTGGAATGCGGATTTGTTAAATTACAATATTGAGTTGAGTATTGTTATTAGTGCAAAGGGGCTGAGTTGAGTCACAAGTTGTTTCAAATTTCAGTTTATACGAGCAAATTGAATTTTTTCTAGTCCAACTATTTGATAGTCATTTAAAAAAAAAAAAGTTTAAACTAAGGAAACATTGCAACACCAAAGCCAAATATAAAGCTAAAACGAATGCTCGATTTGTTTGTTGCAGTGGCAGCATAAAACAGATTTGCAAGCACCACTTTTCTTTTTAGTAAAATTTTAAAAATACCCCTTCTAATTAAGGTGTCGTATCAATATGCTCTATATGCTTTAAAACGTCTCAACCGACACCTTAAACATTGAAAAAGTTTCAGTTACTCACTTATACTTCAAATATGCCCCATCTACTTAAGTTATTGTGTCAATGCACCCCTTCACTTTAAAAATGTCTCAATTGAGTGTCAAAATGCTCCATCTACTTAAGTTGTTACGTGCTCTTTTTGGGGTGCCAATTGAGATATTTTTTGAGTACATATAGCATATTGACACAACAACTTAAATAGATGGGGCATATTTGAAGTACATGGATGTAACTGAAACTTTTTCAATGTTTAAAGTGTCAGTTGGGACATTTTAAAGTATAAGGGGTACATTGACACAACACCTTAAAATTTTTCTCTCTTTTTATGACTAATAACTTTAGTTAGGGATTTTTTAATTAGAAATGGGTGTTAACTAATAGGAAAAATTTTATAAATAACCTCTGTAGTTTGACACTTATCTCAAGTTGCATCATAATGTACAAAATATGTCAAACAAACCCCTAAAATTGGCCCTAGGTTAAATGATGAGAAAGTGACGTGGCATTTTTTTTAAAGATATATTTTTGAATAAATTCCAAAAAATTTAAAATTTTTACTAAATAACCCCAATAATTTAGAGAAATTTTATTTAACACCTAAAATTTAGCTAAAACAAAACAAACCAAAAAACAATTGGAAAAAAAATTCTCTCAGACAAAGATAACTCTCTGTCTCTCTCTCTCTCTCTCTCTCAAAAAGCACAAAACTCTCACCTCTCTAACGAAAATCCCATTGAGCAGGGACAGGGAGGCCTGCCTTTTCAACGCCCACGCCCAAAACCTTCTAGTCTTGCTAATGCAATTGGCTTATTAACTATTGTGTCTCTTAAACTCTTAACTCTAACATAAGACCAAACACGTGTCTCTGCCTACTTTGATATTCCTAAACGACAACTCCACATTCTCTGCTTCCTTTTCTTGCTTCACGGTCTGTGTCTCCCCAACTCTTCTTTTATATAATTTTTTTTTTCATAGACTTTAATACAACAACTTTGTCATTTTTTTTAATGATAAAGATTACAGCTTTATAGGTAGTTCGTTCATGTCAAAGGTTGTTTTCAAAGAAGCTATGTTTTTTTTTTTTAATTTACTTTTTCTTTTCTTTTTTTAAACTCTCTCTACTCTAGTGTAGGGAAATCATGAGACATAGTTACAGCAGTTAGAAGGGCTTGCCTTTGTCGGTTTTCTTAATGGAGAACTAGTTCGAGACCATAGTGTTGTGGTTGTGCAATGATGTCAAGTTGTTTTTCAGGTCAATGATTGATCTTTCCTTCTCGCCTCAGTTTCTTTGTAATGATTTCCTGTGAATATTAATGAAGATTTCATATTTTCTTTTTTTCCTTGAATGGATTATGCGTGCGTAGCATTTGAAATTGAACCAACAATGATGTTTGCTTCGTTTTATGTTTTTGGCAATTTTGATTTTATCTGTGAAGTGCATTTTGTTTAGGTTGTGTGTAATGGATGATGTGAAAAGTTGAATGGCAAGAATACACTCACTGACTGACTGTTTCTGGTGAAGAAAGAAAGCAAATGCCCTTAAATTGGCTTTCCTCAGCGATCAGACATCGATTTCTTGGACGGCTGCAACTGAGAGCCTTTTGCTCATCCTCAGCAGCGCCTACTCATAGCCACATTGTGCGTCTCATCCTCGATCAGAAGTCAGCTTCCGAAGCCCTTCGGACCTTCCGATGGGCTTCCGATCTCCCCAATTTCAGCCATTCCCAATCTACCTACCGGGCCCTCATCCACAAGCTCTGCTCCTTCCGCCGCTTCGATGCCGTCAAGGACCTGCTCGACGAAATGCCCACCTGCCTTGGCTCTCCCCCGGATGACGACACCTTTGTCACACTAATAAGAGGCCTTGGTCGGGCTGGCATGGTCCGCCGAGTCCTCAAAGTTCCTGACATGGTCTCCAAGTTCCATGGTAGTACGACCCCATCTCTCAAGATACTCAATTCCATTCTCAACGTTTTGGTGAAGGAGAACATCGATGTAGCGAGGGGCTTTTACCGGAACCACATGATGGCTAGTGGCGTCCAAGGCGACGATTACACTTTTGGCATTTTGATGAAGGGCCTTTGCTCCACCAACAGAATTGCCGATGCTTTCAAGCTCTTGCAGCTGATCAAGTCCCATGGGATCACACCCAACGCTGTGATTTATAACACGCTGCTTCACGCGCTTTGCAGGAACGGTAGTGTTGGGAGGGCAAGGAGCTTGATGAATGAAATGGATGAGCCCAGCGATGTCACTTTCAACATCCTCATCTCTGCGTATTGTGGGGAAAAGAATCTAATCCAAGCTCTTGTGCTGTTAGAGAAGTGCTTTTCTTCAGGGTTTTTGCCTGACACTGTTACCATAACCAAGGTGCTGAAAATTCTCTGCGAATTGGGCCGTGTGTCGGAGGCCATCGAGATTTTAGAAAGAGTGGAGAGTAGAGGAGGCGCGGTAGATGTTCTGGCCCATAACACCTTAATCAAAGGCTTTTGTAAATTGGGAAAACCAAAAGTTGGACATCGGATTCTGAAGGAGATGGAGAACAAAGGTTGCCTTCCCAATGTAGACACATACAATGTGCTGATTTCCGGATTTTGCAATTCGGGGATGTTGGAATCAGCAGTGGATCTGTTCAATGAGATGAAGTTGGACGGGATCAAATGGAATTTTAATACGTACGATGTGTTGATTAGAGGTTTGTGTTCGGGAGGACGGACGAAAGATGGATTTCAAATCCTACATCTGATGGAAGAGAGTAAAGACGGTTGCGGGGGTCGAATTAGTCCTTATAATAGCATCCTTTACGGTCTTTACAAAGAAAATCGTACGGATGAAGGGTTTGAGTTTCTAACGAACATGGAGAGATTATTTCCGGAAGCTGTTGACAAGAGTTTGAAGATTTTGGACTTGTGTAAGGAAGGGAAAACCAAGGATTCAAAGAGCATTTATGACCAGATGATTAGCAAAGGCAGAGCTCCAAGCGCTCTAGTTTATAGTCATTTAATTAGCGAATTTTGTCGCGAAGGGTGTCTCCATGAAGCCCTTGAGCTGACAAATGAGATGATTGTCTGCGGTTACTCTCCCATTGCCTCGACATTGAATTTGCTCATCTCCGGGTTCTGCAGTCAAGGAAGAGCAGATAGTGCCATAAGGTTCATAGAAGACATGGTTGGAAGAGGATGCTTGCTTGACACCAGAAGTTACAGTATGGTTGTGCATTTACTTTGTAGGAGCGGGGATTTTCACGGGGCCCTAAAGATCTTTTCACAAATGGTAGACAAGGGTTTAGTTCCCGATTATTTCTCGTGGAACTCGTTGCTTCTTTGTCTATCTCAAGAACAAGAATGGTTGGAGAACAATCATAACATCGACGTGAACAAGAGGTTGGAGTACATTATGCATACTTGCTAAGACTTGAAATAATTTTGCAGATCATAGCTACAATTTGTTGACTATATCGGTGTGCATCTAATAATTGTACAACAGGACGAGACATCGACATAACTGAGAAAGTCATCGGCTATGTTACAACAAGTTAATAATGCTTTTATTCCAAACAAGAGCTGGAATTAGAAGATAATGAGAGAGACTATCATCCTCGTACTCTTTTTTTTTTTCCTCCAAATATTTTGTTGAATAATAATTGAGTAATCATTCGGCCGCAAACTGATATTATGTGACACCGGACTCGTCCGGCTAGATGACTAAAAACTGCTGCCGCTGCATATATGGTAGAAGATGATTATACCACAATGGGGGATGCAAAAATTAGTTAGATCCTTTAAGCGCTTTCTTTTTGGTTGTAGTTCCTTTGCCAAGCAATTATAGAACTTGTTACTTTCTTCTTAAAGATTTTGTTTGCAATTTTGATGATATTGTTTGATCAATAATCGTAGACTAGTGCCTGTGCTGTGCATTCGTTTATTATTATTCTCTCTTTTCGTGCACGCAATTCAACTATTATATGTTGTTATTCTGCAACAAGTTGGAAAAGTTGAGCTGATATTTTAAAGTCGTCGCTTAACTAGAGAGCAAGTTGATTCTTTCCATTTGCCAGAAATTAAAATAGTAAGGAACAACAAAAACGAGAGAAAAACTGTACATCCTTCTAGTTCTATCCATTTACGACATTGGGATTGATCCTTAAATCAAGTAAAAGTAAAGGAAAATGCTCAACACTTAAACAAATAGCATAGACTGGGGCATTTGATATATAGTTTAGTCATCATAAAAATTGATGACCATTATAAGAGGGAGATGGAGATGGAGATGTATATATGTGTCTCCACTCGGCTGTTTCCATAAAAGCATCTTCTCATCTATTCTCTCAGTAAGAGACTAGGTGCTTAGTGCTTATAGTCTTCACTAGTTTATATCTACCACCACTACGTCTTAGTTTTACTACTAGTATAATAATCTATTAATATGCCAATGGACCAGTTTATTTGGACACGGACACCTCTGATATCCCCTTTTTTATTATTTACTCAAAACTCGTAAACTTTTACGTTTAAAAATGTTCAAGCTGCAGCAACTCCAGCTAAAAACACCTGTGGACTAGAGCACGGCGACGCAGAGTAATCGACAGGTGTTTTCATTGCTTCAGAGCTGCAATTGTCTTTAAAATCCTCACCCCTCATGTGTTTGTCGCGGCAATCGCAACTGCAGAATGCTTTCTCACCTCTGCAACACAACAATTAACGAGTTTTTCATTAGCGAAATGAATTATGTTCCAAGTTACAAGTTTCGTTCACGCCCCTAACTAACCAAGTAACCAGATAAGACTCAAGTTACTCAACCATAAACACCACACTAGATGGCAAAAAGAAACTATCTTTTACTGTGACAACTTATAACAGAAGAGGTCTTCAAAATTAGCCGAGTAAACGTTGATGTTGCAAGAAAATAAACGAGGCAATCAATTCTATATATGAGCCAAATGATTTTTGAAAAATGGACAAACTTGAAATCGCAACAATCATGTGATCAGTCAAACTAACGAATAATGTTTGAGGAAACAGCTGTCGTTCTTAGCCAGTAGCACATTGCATGTGTAACAACGAAAGCCTCATTTTTCTAATGAGCATTTAACATGGAAACAGACAGACCTGGTAAGCAAGAAAGGCAATGTTCAAGTCAACATTCGTAATTCTATGAATTCTTCATAGCTAAGCTAAGCATTAATTTATAGTGCAATAATCATAAGCATGATTGAAGATTCTCCATACTAAGAAAGCTCGGAAGATCTTATCTGGATACACTTGGAAACCAAAGAACCTCAAAGCTCTGAGAATTGGACTCAACAAAACCGAACATCACACACGCATGTACTACAACAAGTGGAAAGCTTGGGGGCAATAGTTGGCAATGGTACGAGGCTAGAGTTCAAAATTATCATCGATAAGGATTGAGCTGTTGATTCAACAAGTATCAGTAGATGCGTCGAATTCAAGAGACTAGATTAATAAAGCATCTTACGAGTCGCAAAGTCGAATGATTTCAAAGACTCGGTTTTGGCAATATGATGGAATTGTGGTTCTAAACAAGAAAATAGCACAGAACCGAAGCGACACAGATTCAGAGTCAGGGATTACAAGTTAGCTACAAATGCAAAAACTCAGCAAACAAGAGCACAAGACTAGTCCAAGTCCAATCCAAAAGCATAAGTGCACAAACCAAAGTGAAAGTAGCGACCACATCCAGGTGAGAAGTGGATGGAGATTGTGGTTTTACCTGTACATGAAAATGTCCCGTCCATGAAGCAGCTTCTTGCAAAGAAAGCACGAGTTCAAGAAATCCGACGTCCAAAATTCTCTCTCCAATTCTCCGATATTAATCGGCGAAGCAGAGAACACTCCGGCAGAAGAGATCGCCGCCCGAGCACTACCGTCGCAGTCGTAATCCTCAACGCCATTAAGCTTGCCGTCGAAATAGACGCGTTTCCGAATTGAATTGTCTCCGCGGTGCGAAATGACGCACGTGTAGCTCTCCGACGACTCATCGACCTCGTCGTCGTCGTTCCTCTCCAAATCCAAATTGATCGCGCCTCTGAAATTAGCGGCGGCTTTGGCCGAGGACGAGACGACGATCGGAATGGGCGAGGCCGAGAGATTGGTGCCAGCCGAGGCCGAGGCGGTGGCGGTCATGGCGGCAACTATGCCGAGGCCTACGACATCGGCGTTTCCGCGTCGGAAACTCCGGGGAGACTTGGGCGATTTGTCGAGAGAGAAGGAGTCGGAGAGAGTGGCGAAGAGAGAAAGAGAGATCTTGGATTTCCTTTTTCCCGGAAAATTCATCTCCATTGAAACGAAAATAGAGTTGAGATCAGAGGAATATGAATTTCATGGGAGAAAGAGAAATTTAGTATAGGAGAGGAGTGATGTAGAAGCAAGATATTGATTCCTTTTCTTAGCAATCGCAATGGAAATTTCTCATAGAGCCATGCAAATGCAAATTCAAATTCAACAACTTTTTCTTTTTTTCTTTTCCTTTTCCTTTTGACAGAAAGAAACAAGGGAGAGACGAAGAAGAAGATAGAGAGAGAGAGAGAGAGAGAGAGAGAGGCCTCTGAGCTTTGAGGCGCTCTCTGTCTCTCTCTTCTGATATTTTCTCTAACGCCTGTGGTTTCAATTCAGGAGAACCCAATTATTATGAAACTTTCCTCACACAGGCAGGCAGACAGTTTCACTGATTTTTTTTTTTTTTTCCCTTTTCTTTTTTAAATAAAATATATTTGAATCATTTAAATAAAATACTTTTGCTTGGTTGTCAGGTGTCACTTTCCGTCGTTTTCTATTTTTTCTTTAAGAGTAAATTGTTGTAATAGCCCCTGAATTTATTGAGTATTGGCAGGTTGTATCTTAAACTTCTTATCTTTACAACAACAGGTACCTTGAATTTCTCTTAAATAAATATGTTGACAAATCCGTAGTTCCCTACAGATTGATTAGTATAGTAACACGGACACGTCAAAAAAACTGTCTCACGTGAGATTCACATGAGTTGAGTGAGGGCATTTAGGAGATTTGGCTGTCTTCTTAACCCTCTACAATAGACATGAATAGGCTATAGCCTATAAGCATGAGACACTTTTTTTTTTTTTTCAAATATTTGTAGGGACTTGCCAATATTTAAAAAAAAAAAATACAATTTAAGGTGCAACATGCCAATACACAATAAGTTCAGGGGCTATTAATTTAAATTATTCTTTGGGTCATCTGTTTAAATGCCTCCCCTTTCGACGTTGTGATATTATTGCTAGTTGCACTTTAATATTTTAAAATTATCATTTTTATCTCTTAGTTTTAAAAATTTAAAAGTATGCCTCATTTATCATAATTTGTAAAAAAAAAAAGCCGGTGTAAATGATTTTGTAACAAAAAATATCAAACAAATATTTACACATCTATAAATATTTGTAAGATATTTTTTAATACTTTGAAAAATGATGTATAAAAGATTAAAGTGTTACAAAATATCTTACAAATTTTTACATATGTGTAATATTTTGTGTGACACTTTTATATTATATAATTCATAACATGGCTATTTTTTCAAAAAAATTTTGAAACATAGGCTATCATTTAAAAACATAAATTTTTTTGGCTATTTACTATAGTTTTCTTTATTTATCAGTTATATTATTTCCGCGCGGGTATAAAAACTAGTATATATATATAAAACAACTAGACTAGCGGCTAAAAAGTAAAAAGCCAACCCAGCATTGGCAAAAAAGGCACCACCACTAAGGGGAAAAAAGAATGAAAGAAAGAAAGCAAAGAACAAATGGACTTGTTAGACTTTAGAGTTAGTGGTCAATTGATTCACATTTGTTGTCACATGAAAGACAAACACAATAAAAGCAATCCAATAATATAGGTGGAATGGGGACACATTCAAATTCATGAGGCCAACCTGAACTTGCTCTCTCTTTTAACTGCACGCACTACAATCCATCGCCTAATGCCTATACACATTGCAATTGGAATTTGGAACCCTCCTGCATTATCATTATTTTAATCATTCAAGTTCATTTTATTATTATTATTATTAATTTCTCATTGAATCTCAAACACAAGAAATGAGAATGCGTGTACGTGTTTACGGGAAGCAAGTTGTCCTCTAAAACAAAACTAAATGAACACTAAGATACTATTATTATTATTATTATTAGAGGCCCTCCCTTGTCGTTTGATTCAACTTTTCCAAATGCTTGGACTTTTTTATTCTGTATTTTTCCTAGACTAAAAATTGGTTGTTGTTTTGATCCCCCCCCTTTTTTTTCTTTTTTTTTTTTCTGTCGTTTAGCTTTCATTCGTTGTTTTTCATGTGCTAATGTTTACATTTTGGTGTCGAGCTTTCTTGTCGTTTTCTCATATTGTTTACCTTCATGTCCTTGTTTCCCAATTTTTTTGTTATTTTTCATTTCGGTGTCCAACTTTTTATTCATTTATTTTATTTTTATCCCTGCCTTTGAATTTGGTCATTTCATTTCCGTTAATGTTATTTATCTTTTCAGTGTAATTTCCTCTTCGCCCTCGATTTCGTTTAAGTTTACATCCATGGTCGATTACCTAGTTCCTTATATAAACGTTTATATTGTCGTTTCTCACGTTTGTTTGTCGGTCATCGTTTAGATGTCGTTATCATGTCCTTGTCGTTTCCTAATTTATTGACCTTTTTTACGATCCGTTTATTTGTCGTTCTTATAATTGCTCCCATATTCTGTCGGCCATCACATGGTGGTTGTTTTCATTTTCAGCGTCATATTTAAGTGATTGTCGTTTTTTTATCATATTGTCGTTTTATTGTCGTCGTTTGAAATAATAATGTCCACTTTTTTGTGGTTTCCTACTTTTGCTGTTTCCTTTAATCTTGAATGTTTTCGGCTCGGATTCTTCTCACAGTTTTCCTGTCTTGTTATTAGTTATCTCTCACGTTATGCTGTCGTTTATCTTTTCTTGGTCAGATTTCATATACTGTCGATTTCCACCTTTATTTTGCTGAAAATCGTTTTCTTAGTTTTTTTGTCCTTGTATAAACATTTATATAGTCGTTTTTCTCATATATATTTTCCGTCAATATTAAGTTGATGATGCTTTTTCATGTACATGTCGTGTTCTTATACGTTTTGACACCCTTTCTCCAAGTCGTTGCTGTGAAATATATTGTGCAGGTTATCACTTGATTGTCGTTTTTATTTTAGGTGTTACGTTCATGGTCTGTTCCTTCTTCCTGGTGTGTTGTCGTTTTTTTGTGAAATTTATATATTCAATTTTTTTTTGGTTGGTTCCTATTTTTCTGAAGTCCGTCGTACAATGAAAAATCGATTTGTTTAGACTATGTTGGATAACATTTCTGTTTTTTTTTTTAAACAAAAAATTTTGAAGTGTTTTTGCTATTTAGTTTTTAAAATTTTTAAAAACACGAAACATGTTTAGTAATCACTATCTGTTACTTGTTTTTTAAAACAAAAAAGCACAAAACGATAGTTTGTAACTCATAAAAGTTCATAAGATTTGATATTTCTATTTAAAAAAATTTTGAAAACAAAAATTTTTTGTTTCCACTATTTTTGAAAATAGATTTCCAAAGTAAAAAAAATAAAAAACAAAAACAGTTTTACCAAAAGCGTTTTTAAAAATAAAATTGCACTTTTATGTTTAAAAAAACAAAAAATAAAAAAATGTGTTACCAAACACACCCTCATTGATTGATTTGATAGGAAAAATAAATAAATGTATAAGATGAGATGAAGTGCATGAAAAATGAAAGGCTTTGCCCTAGAAATCCCATGAAAACTACATATTATAGCCTATCTTATGTTATGTCGTTTGACTGTCCTCCGGTCCGGTGGTTGAGCTATCCGAAGCCAGGAAATTGCGACGTCGTTTTCTGATGACAGAGTTGTTGGCCTTTCGGATCGGATCCATGAAACTCAATAATTTTATAATAATAAGAAGATGGTTAAAACGACGTGTCGTATAGGATTAGTAGTAGATTCACATTCACTCAGGGCCTGGGCTTTGTTGGCCACGGCCACAACCCCAACAATAATGAGAGAGAGGGAATGGGCAGTTTCGTAATTATACGCAGCAACGCAACGGTGACTGTTCCTAGATTTTCTAATTTTCTCTGTCTCTTGCTTTCCTTTCCCAAACCAAAGGAGAAGAGAGAGAGCCAATTAAAATCGGACAGGACAGACAGATAGACGGAGACGGACATCACAAAACTCTCTTTTTCAATTTTTTTTTTTTTAAAATTTGATTGAGCAAATTCATCGCCATATATATATAAAGATCGCTCTTTAGAGATTGCATTCTTTAGAGACGGACATCTGAATTCTCAAACAAGCTCGCTTGAAGACGAGAAGAGAGTTATCTGAATAATTGTTGTTCGGTTTCTGATTTTGAATACAACCTGAGAGATCGATTGATTCGATTGGCGTGATCGGATCGGATCGGATCGGAGATGTCGTGCTCGTCGTCGTCGTCGTCGGAGGAAGAGGAGGAGGAGGTCGACTCTTACAGGAAAGGAGGCTACCACGCCGTCAGAGTGGGAGATCAGTTCAACGGAGGTCGCTACATCGCTCAGCGAAAGCTCGGCTGGGGTCACTTCTCCACCGTCTGGCTCGCCTACGACACCTCTTCCTCTGTAATCTCTCTCATTTCTAGGGTTTTCAATTCACATGCTTGCTCTTTCAATCAATATTTTCTTGTAAATAATTCATATCTTGCTCCTGCATATATTCCTATCTGTTCATTCTAGGCTAGGTAAATGTTTGTTAATCAAGAATTTTTTTTTTTTTCATCGTGAATTATACGTAGCCATATGTCATAGTAACCGTCATGTTAGCTTGTTTTTATCCGTGGAGGAGTTTTTTGTCACTCTTTATTTACCCATAGATTTTCATCTTTGCTTATAATTGATGCGTTTTTTGACGATCCTTGTCTGTATGTGCATTAGGATGGACTGGCTGTTAGCTTCCTGTCTTGTATTTTGTTTATTTCTGGCCCTTTTTTTTTTATTCATTTTATTCGTGTCTCGCGAATTTAAAGATTGTAACTTTGAAATTATTAGTATTTAATGGTCGAGAGAAGTTTGTTTTAACACAACTAATTAAGATTTAAAGATTTGTGTTTAATCAAATTGACATCGTTTCTTTACACCTATTGCCCGTGCCATGTCACTTGACAACTTCCTTTGCCGTGGAAAAATCACACACAAACTCACACTCATTTTTATCTGCATGCATCTTCATAATGGATGGCATGATTCTATCTTTTGGTGAATCATATTTTGACTGCAAATGCATATGTAGCAACTAAAAAAATTTATGATCATGATCTGGCTTATTCTTATTTATTTCTGCTCTTATGTATCCAGAGATATGTTGCTCTTAAGATCCAGAAAAGCGCCGCGCAATTTGCTCAGGCTGCTCTTCATGAGATTGAATTCCTTTCGGCCATTGCCAAAGGCGATCCTTCAAACTCCAAGTTCGTTATGCAACTCATTGACCATTTTAAGCATACAGGACCAAACGGTCAGCACATTTGCATGGTACTTGAGTTCCTTGGTGATAGCTTACTTCGGCTGATCAGGTACAACCGATACAAAGGGATCGAACTGAATAAAGTAAGAGAGATCTGCAAATGCATACTGATTGGTCTGGATTACTTGCATAGAGAACTTGGTATAATCCACAGTGACCTGAAACCAGAAAACATTCTTCTCTTCTCTACCATTGATCCTGCCAAAGACCCAATTAGGTCTGGCCTCACCCCAACTATCGAGAGGCCTGAGGGAAACCCGAATGGTGGAGTCACCATGAATATTATTGAGAAAAAGTTGAAAAGGAGAGCAAGGAGGGCAGTTGCTAAGATATCCGAAAGAAGAGCTTCTATGGGAGGGCAAGCTACTAAATCTCAAAGAAGCCTGGACGGAATTGATCTAAGGTGCAAGGTTGTGGATTTTGGAAATGCGTGTTGGGCTGACAAGCTGTTTGCCGAAGAAATTCAGACAAGGCAGTACAGGGCCCCTGAAGTCGTATTGCAGGCTGGTTACTCTTACTCTGTTGACATGTGGTCGTTTGCTTGCACTGCGTTTGAGCTTGCTACTGGTGATATGATGTTTACACCAAAGACTGGACAAGGCTTTTGTGAGGATGAGGTAAGGATGGGTTTCCATTATGATCATTTGATTAACTACGATAATTGCCGTAAGACAGGCATTTAATATAGTATGCTACTTTAGTGGAAAATATTTTGATGAAAGTATGGCCATGTTACACGATAACATGTAGTAAAATGCCTACTTTGAGGAAATCATTTAACATCCAAAAGTAACTTAGGCACCACAAAAAAGGGAAGTCTGAGGTAGTTTAAAGGATTTGGAGAAACAAATGCTTGTTCTGTGTTTAGCATTTTATACTTGAGTGGAAATGATGTTGGTCTAGGTGGTTTGCAACTAGTTTTGGCTGAGCAGTAAAGCGCATTTGTGCTCGATTGAGTGTTATTGATGTCGGTTTAGTGTTCTGTATCTAATATTGGCTGAGCAGTAAAGCTCAAATACCTGTGAATGGCCGACTTTCTTTTCTCTTCAGTAAATTCTTAAAATGATGGTATGATATCTCTTTTTAGTTTACCCACGAAAAAGTAGAGATGACTTTGATGGTACAACTCAGCACTGAGATATAGGTTTCTCTCTTTGAGCTATAACCATTGGATCGTATTGTTTTCATCTGCGAAAGCATAGTAAACTTTTTAACTTGCTTATTCTGCGTATCATTTTTGAGCTATGCACGGATTGATTTCAGGATCATCTCGCATTGATGATGGAGCTTCTTGGAAAGATCCCTCGAAAGGTATTTCGAGTTGCTTATTTTTTTTCCCCATCTCTCATAATGCTTTCTTCATTTGTCTGGCATGTCTAACTTGTGCATTTGTGTTTGCAGGTCGTTGTTGGAGGAGCTCGTAGCAAGGATTTCTTCGACCGACATGGTGATTTGAAGAGGATTCGGAGGCTAAAGTACTGGTCGCTGGATAAATTGTTGATTGAAAAATACAAATTCTCGGAGAGCGATGCTAGAGAGTTTGCAGAGTTTCTTTGTCCTCTTCTTGATTTTGCTCCAGAGAAGCGGCCAACAGCGCAGCAATGCTTACAACACCCGTGGCTGAGTCTGAGAGGTCCGGCGGAGAGCGCAACTAAGAAGGAAGCTAATATGGAAAAGCTGAATGTGGGGATGAGTAACCTTCATGTGAAGGTGGGAAAGTGAAGAAAGGGTGAAGAGTGTTTGTTGATCCCTCCCCTCCCTCCACCTTTATGATTGACTATTGATTGGTGATTTATTTTTGTTTGTTACACACTTAAAGAGGGATTTTATTTTATTTTTTCTTTTTTGATTAACTATATATGATGTAAATTAGTAAAAATGATTCTTGTGGAAAATGATATCAATAAGAGAAATTCGACTTTTGATTTGATGAGAGCCGAGAGGTAATGGCTTTGCCTTATCGTTTTCTTTCATGAGTGGGCTCAAGCCTCAAAGATACGGTCGTTATATATTATTTGAAATTGCAGATTGTATCCTTACATTAATATTTATAAGATTGAATCTTTATATTAAGCTGCCAGTGCCATCACATCATGATATATTATCAGTGCAGCATTAGAATATTTTAATGCACTGACTGGATCTGTTTATGCATTTGTAAGGTAAGAAACGACAACTGAAACATGACACAAAAATTCAAACGACACAAATGGTAAGTGACGAAAAGAACGGCAACTCATAGTGACTAATTCAAAATAAACGACAAGACAGTTAAACAGCAAAAACAATGATAAGCGACAAAAATACGGAGCAACAACATAAGACATATACATTGAAAACGACAATAAATCTGAAAGCGATAACGTTATCGTCATCACATATAGTATACTGAGTACTGACTCCCCTCAAGAGCAATACAAAAAGAAAATATATATATATATATATATATATATCTTTCCGAAGATGGAGATGGAGATGGAGATGGAGATTGATTGATTGATTTTGGGGCAGAAATGAAATGAATGCTCAGCTGCTTCTTCTTCTTCCAAGTCTCTCCGCTTCTCTTCAAAGTCACAAAACCTTGGCACGCCAGCCCCAGGTACGTTACGTCTTTCTCTCTTTTTGCTTTACAAATTTATATGATTAATTGTTATTTTCAGATAATCCGGAAATGGAAGCGAGGCGGAGCGTTGAACTTTCCGAAGAAAAGCCTCCCAAATTTGGTGCGCAACACCGGACAAGAAATCGTCGCCGACGAGCTTCTTGACCTTGTTCTTGTCCGACAACAGGCGGAGGAGTCTGTTTTGCATTCGCTGATGCTGTGCTTCGCCGACAACGGACTCTTCCCTCACTTCCACTGCATTTGGGACCAATTGCTCAACAGCTCGTCCTTGCCTTCCCTCCAGACCCTCACACCTCTCTTCCGCTCCCTCGCCGCCTCCGGCCACTCCGCCAAGATCTCCCCCCTCCTCGCTCAACTCCGCTCCAGATGCCGCTCCTCGTCGCCGCGCGAGCTCCGGGACGCCTTCTCCGCCGCCGTCTCCTGCTTCGCTGACGCCGGCCAGATCGACCTCATGGAAGAAACGCTCCGTAGAATGGCCTCCGACGGACTCTCCGTCGGCGCCGCCGCCGCCAACGCCTACGTCAGATGCTACAGCGTTCACGGCTCTCTGCCGGAGATGGAGGCCGCGTACGGACGCCTCAAGAGGTCGAGGTACTGTATCGACGGTGAAAGCATCAGAGCCGTGGCTTTGGCCTACTTGAGGAACAAGAAGCTCTACCGGCTGGGAGAGTTTGCCAGGGAGGTCGGCCTCGGTAGGACCGACGTCGGGAATTTGCTCTGGAATCTTCTGCTGCTTTCTTACGCTGCAAGTTTCAAGATGAAGAGCTTGCAGAGGGAGTTCCTGAGGATGATCGAGTGCGGGTTCAGCCCCGACATCACCACCTTCAACGTCCGGGCCATCGCCTTTTCGAGGATGTCGCTGTTGTGGGACCTACATTTGAGCCTCCAGCACATGAAACACGAGTTGGTTGTTCCAGACATTGTCACGTACGGATGCGTTGTGGATTCCTACTTGGAGAGACGGCTTGGAAGGAACTTGGATTTCGCTCTTAATGCTATGGTGGGATTGGACGACTCTTATCCTACTGTGCTTACTGATCCTTTGGTGTTCGAGGTTTTGGGGAAAGGGGATTTCCATGCAAGTTCCGAGGCATTCTTGGAGTTCTCGGCAGGGCGAAAGGACTGGACTTACCAGAAGCTAATTGATGTGTACAAAAAGAAGCACTACCGGAGGAACCAGATCTTTTGGAATTACTGATTGATCTTCTTCTTTCTTGTGTAAGTATATTTTCTTCTTTTTGGAATTACTGGTTGTTTGTATAAAATTAGAAAAAAAATAATAACAGCCTTTGGTTATTCAATGATGGATTATTGTATTTAGTTAAGGAATCAATTTCATGTCTGTACATTCAACCAAGTTGCAGTTTTTTTGGTGTTGTTATGAATTGAGTTCGAAGGGGGAGGAGGGAGGCCGAGAGCAATATTTTATCTGCATTCCTTACAAACCAACAAATAAACAAACAATCAATCAAACAAACAAAGAATAAAAATACAATTGCCAAGTTCTCTAGATGGCTGCTCTGGTTATCTTTTCACAGTTGGTAAATTAGTTTTCGACATGTTTTGATAGATTATGCTACATATAACATTAGATTTCAGCAACTCTCAGTTCCATAGCAGTCAGGCTCTCTCTGTTGAAGACGATGTGCTAGAGTGGCTCCTTGAGCTTTCGTATTCAGATTGTTGTTGAGAATCACTCATGACCTCCTGCCAAGCAACAATAGTAGAAGTTGAGAAAAAGAAAAAGAAAAAGAAAATTAAAAAATCAAACGCCGAAAAGCAAGAATAAAGAGGAGTGAAGTTAATTAAATGAGTCTAAGCAAGTTTGCTTGATTCTCGATGAAAACAAGTGCGAAGATTAGTGTCCTACTCCCTGGATCTTCACAGATACAGTTTAGCTTGGTATCAATCGACTCACTTGTGTTGAAGAGGAAGACGAGCCTCGTTTTGCAGACGCGCCTGGAAAGTAACCCATCCCAATGCTATGCATGCTATCCTCGGCCAGTTCTCTCAATCTGTTCAACTCAGGAAGCACAACCTTTCCAAGATCTGGCCTGTCTTTTCTCCTCATTTCAGCGCAATGAAGAGCTAGATTGGCGAATATAAGTGTCTCCTCAAATGGCCAGTCAGTGACAGCAGGGTCAAGCATGTCGGCCAAACATCCTTTCTCGATGGCTCGCTCCACGTGATGAGTCAAACCCATTGGTGGCTTGGCTGTTATCATCTGTAGAAGCAAGACCCCCAGTGAGTAGATGTCTGACTTGATCCCAAGCATGCCGGTTTGTTGATACTCAGGATCTATGTAGCAGAAAGTCCCTGCTGTTGCTGTCATGCGGTACTGAGTCACCGAGTCAGCTACTGATGGAGGAACAAGTCTGGCTAAACCTACATCACTGATCTTGCTGACATAGTTTCGATCTAGCAAAATGTTTGCTGGTTTAAGGTCACGGTGGACAAGGGGTTCTGGCTTGGTCTGATGGAGGAAAAGGAGGCCAGTGCCAATCTCTGCCGCGATTTGGAACCTCAACTGCCATGGCAGCACTGGACTGTTACCTCGCCTAAAGAGACGGTCCTCTAAGCTCCCATTAGCCATGTACTCGTACACTAGGCAGCCATACTCTGGACAGGCTCCAAGAAGAAGTACCATGTTTGGATGCCGAATGCAGCTAAGTACTTCAACCTGAATTGTTCAAACAGTTGTTATTTCATCAAACACAAAAATACAAGAATGCATGAATAGGGAATAAAGAGAAATATAAAAATATTTTGGTCTTAAATTCTGATAATAGATATAATGGTAGCGTTACCTCTTGCTGAAACTGGGAGCGTCCTTGAGCTGCGTCGGGACGCAGTACCTTTATTGCAACAGGTGTGTGATCCAGTTCACCTCTGTATACTGGTCCATAACCTCCTTCTCCAATTTTGCGGGGTTCCGAGAAATCTTCAGTTGCAGCTTCAATCTCCTCAATTGTGTATTTTCTATACCTGATTTCGCCTTTGGTCAAGGTGCTTACTACCTTCTTCCTCTCATCGGATTCTTTCTGGGCTTTCATTTCTGCATGAATTCTTTTCTGCGCTTCCAATTCAGCGAGCCTTTGAGCTGCTTCTGCCGCCTCCATGGCTGCTCTACACTTTTCTCTTTCCTTTTCTGCAAGGGCCAATGCAGCTTCCTCGGAAAGCCTTGCCTCTTCTAATTTCTGTTCTTCCTCCAATTTCCATCGGTGAAGTTCCATTGCCTGTGTTGAGACATTGATAAGATCATTTTGCAATATCATCGAACGTGTGCCAATTCGTGAGCTTAGTATACCTTCTTCTTCGCTGTTAGTGCCTCCTTACAGGCCGTGCTGTACATGTCCATTGTTTGCTTGAGCTCAATCCTGAGCCTTTTCATCTCGGCTTCCACTTCATCCTATTATTTTCAGGCAAATTAGGTCTCTGTGTATTCCCTTGTTATGCATTAATTCACATGTAACGAGTACCAAGTTCATGGTTTGAGGAATGGCCTAAAATATGTTCTTACCATTGACGAACTCGAAATTCCGCTGTCGTTTGAGTTATGTGAGAAATCATACTGCAAAGAGGTCATATCAATAGACCTGTTTCCAGATGAAGATGATCTGAGATTCTTGAGGATGTCGAAGTCGGAGCTGGTTGAATATCGTGGGCTCATCCCCGACTCTACACTGTCAATGAGAGAAGGAAGCATGCGGTCTATGCTCGGCCTATCATTGCTCACATATGATATGTCAGTGTCTGACGAGAGCTCATATGATCTGTTTGTTGAAGCTCTGCCTCTTGTGAAGGGTGACCTGTAAAATGTAATAATAATAATAATAACAAAGAGAAAATTATAGTGAATACCTAATTTAAATAATACCCAATCTTTTTTGAAAAATATAGCAAAGTACCCAAGTGATTCAATTACTTACATAGTAGTAGCTTGTGGTAATTGACTTAGTGACAAAAAGCATGTGCAAATAATTAATGACTTGGCTAGTTACTCGGTTACTTCAAAAACTGTGTATTTATTTTTATTGTTATGTATTCCGCTACTTCAGCCTTTAATTATTTGAAAAAATTACTGAGTTAGTCTGTCCTCCACAGAATCTTCATCTCATAGTTTACGTCTCAAAAATTACCTCATATCCATTTCTTCTTGCTGATTGTATGGATTGTGCTGTGCTCTCTCAGCTGTTTGTATTTAAAATCAAACATCGAAGCCTTGTGAACTGCGGCGATTAACCTAGCAAAAAGTGTGGAAACAGAGCTGCTAGAATTTCTGAAATGTACCTCTGGGAGGTTGATGCATTTGACCACGCGAGGAAGACCTTGTGGGCGCGGGCGCTGAGGAGGAAGCAGATCGGACAGAAGAGATCTTTCCTTTGGCAATGACGTACACAGTGCAGAATTCTGGTGCCGCTTTGGATACAGTACTCGGAACATCTGTAGTTTTGAACCTCCTGTTTGACAGAATTTTAATCAGATTAACAGTTTTGATGTGACGATGCTTGGACTCATGTCATTGACGTTACTAGAAAAGAAAGGGAAAGAGTATTATTACTTTACAAGGCCGTTTCTTGATGCTGCACCGAGTACCAGAGTCTCAATTGAATTAGCAGAAATGTAGTTGAGTATCGTTCTCGATATGTTTGTATCCTCAAGTATGACTTCGTTGCACTTTATCTGTTGGAAAAAAGGGGGAAGAAAAGATGGAACAGTAATATAGCTATTTGAATTGATGGTTGCAAAGGAGAAGAAGAAGCAGAGTTAAGAAAAGACGCATAACCGACATCCTTTCTGGTGCAAAAGCAATGGAAGGGAAGGAACAAGTCCTTGGCCTGATTATCAAGTTGTTGTTTATAGGTTCTTGCGACGTCCTCATTCACTTCGTTCACAGAAATCAAGTTCCCAACTGCAACAAAACGAGAGAAATTTTTTAAGCATAGTTGTTTGAAAAGGATGATCTTGATTGATAAAACTCTCGTATGGGAATTAGCATTAATCAAATAGAAAGAAACAAGGCGGTATATCGTATGTGTAATGCGTGAGATTAAATAATAAAATAATATGATCATAATAGGCAGAGAGTTTAGAATGTAGAGATTGTGATGCATGAAACAGGTGGATTCTTATTTTGTGTGTTTGGTGTTGCTTACAACTTACAAGGGTTAGGAACAGAAGAAGCTCTTATTTTAACGTGAAGGAGAGTGATGGTTTGGCCTCTTGTGATGAGATGATCAACGGTCCATTTGAGGGCATATTGGCTGCTTTTGTCTTTGTCTATTGCCACTGCCACAACCTCTTCCTTCTTCTCTCCACCACCCCTCGCCATTCTTCTTTCTAATATAATTAATAATCAATCAATCAATTCTTATACCATTGATTTCTTGTTTTCAGCTTTATATTTGTATTTTAGAAAGAATGGTTGACGCAGATATTGCAGAAATTAATGAGATTTCTATGTATGATTGAGGGGAGAAAAACTGATTAATCTATCCTTAGTTTTTTTTTTCTCCCCCCCTCCCTTCCTTCTAAGAAGATGATAGAATAAAAGAGAAAAGAGTTTGTTTGTTATGTTGTTAATTGTTACCATGACCGGCTCAAGGGAGGGGCCCCATCAAGGCCTCCTATTGTTAGCTCATTCCTAACTAATTAATCACTTGTGTCTTTAAGTTGTGCATCAACTGAACAACTGAATTCAGTTTCCCTTTTTTTTTTTTTTTGCTTCTTTCTAATTTTAGATCTATTAATCCTGAATTACTTAGACCATCTCCAATGTAATGCAAACGTACATTTATGCTATTCTATATGTAAATGTCATTGCATTACAGATGAGATCCAGGTGGGTTTGTTTGGATTGACTGGTAAATTGGATTTTAATTGGCGTGAGACCTCTAATTAGCAACTTAAAAGACGTGTAAGTTTCAGATAACAAATAAGCTTGCATATTTAGACGCTAAACTTTTTTATCGTCTTGCAGCAACAACCAAAAAAAAAACAAAAAAAAAAAAAGGGAAAGAAAGTGCTGTCAATCGAAAACTAACTCTTTTCTAAGAAAGTGCTGTCATCAACTTAGTTTAAGCAGGACACGAGGAGTTAAGTCATGTGCAATACCAGCTCTACATTAGGGAGCTTAAGCAATTGCTTAAGATCCCATATTAAATTTAAGCCCCATATTAAGCAATTGAACTATCCTTTTGTTATTTATTGTTCATTTTGAATAAATAGTAGCTATTTTTTAATGTCATAAGCCACTGTAAAAAAGAAAATGAAGTGAAAAGACTTTTCATAACTTTTCACTAATAATTAAAAATTGCTTCATTTTTTGAACAATGTTTTATCAAAATAGCTAACGTTTCGATTAATTAAGAAATTAACAATTTTCTTAAGTACATAACGATGTGCATTTATCTTTACGTTCTTAGTTCTCTTATGTATTAGTGGTTAATGACTTAATTTTTGGAAATGTTGATCATTTTTTTTTTAAACATAGACCAAGAAAATATTTATTTATTATTATTTAAATAACATTATGTTAAATATATAAGTGGCTCGTTTATTGCACTTGATATATTTTAGGATTTTTTTTTAAATAGCTTTGAAAATGATTTTTCTTTTTTACTTTGGAAGGCCGCAAATTATTTTTTGCTTAAGTCATTTGTTAGTTAATATTCTTTTAATAGGAAAGATAATAAAATTGTAATCTTAAGTAAATGCATACCTTCAGATTATAAATCCATATCAGTCACGTATCTCCATTTTTCTCATAGAGTAGATACTATAGCTTTATAAATATTATATATAAGTATGATTATAATAATAATTATTATTTATGGAAATTTCATGGAAATAACTATTTTTGAGAGAGTGATTTTAAAAAGTAGTAAGAGTTTTATTTATTTTTTTAAATAGTCATTTATAAATTTAATTGCTTTGGTAAAATTTATTAAAATAAATTTCATGTGTAATTTTGTTATGGTAAAAAATTTCTTACCTTGCTAATAAATTTTTTGTGACTATTTTTAAAATTTTCTGAAACAATAACTATTTATAAAAGTTGCCCTTCTAAAATGATTATTTACTTAAGTGACTTGATCTTTAATGAGACGTGGAGAGGTTAAGAAAGCATAAGGAGCGGAACAGGAAAGGATCAATAGAGATTTGATTACTTTACTCTGAATTGGGAATTTTTTACAGATTAAAAGGAGATGAGATGAGTAGAATAGGTAAGTAAAACATGCCAACAGTAACACTAACATTACAATATTACGTGGAAAAACAAAAAAGCTCTGCTAAGTAAGTGGCATTCATCTTCTCTGCCTGCCAATTCTACCTTCACAGTCATAGCACTAATTCAGCTTTGAATATGTGAGAGTGAGACGACTAAGGCTTCTTTGCAGACTATGTGATACGTGCATGTTTATTGTTTGCTTTTGCTCCTCCCATTTTAAGCCTCTTCATGTCCTCTTCCATGGATTCCTGACAGACAGACAGACATGTACACAAACAAACAAGGACTAGCTATAGTCATGATTCTATGATCTTTATCTTTGACTATTCACTTGTGGTGGTGGACTGATCACACAAAAAAAAAAAAAAAAAAACTCACTAGTTTGTGCGTCAAGAGTAGAGATGCTCCGTTGCTCGACGTTGTGATTCCATTGTGTGGTGGTAGACAGATCTCGTGGACTTGATCAGGAGCTCCTTGAAAACGGTCAATTGGCTCGACATCCAAACTAGTTGCAGAGCTGGACTCCATGTCTTCGTACAAACAAGAAAGGTACATTGTACCATCGGTGGTGCTTGGGGCACTAGTTGCGGGGCTCGGAAATGACGACTCAATCTCGCCGCCTTCCCAGATCACATCACTGCGCGTTAATGTGTCCAACTCTGACATAGTACGACCTCGGCCTCTACGTCTGGACACACCCATTCTGCACCAAATAATGTAATGTCATTACAACATGACTCAATTTGTTTTGCTTTTGAATTGATTGATTATGGTGAAAGACAGACAGAAGTGGTTACATGTGGTTGGGGTGATGATGAAGTGGTGGAATGTGAGACGATGAGGCATTTCTTACGCAGTTGGGCTTTCCTAGTATTGAGATTATGTACACATTACAGAAATTCGGAATCCATTTTAGCACCGTGCTAGCAATACTACAACCATGCTTGAATAGCCTGAAGTGCAGTGAAACAATTCTCATCCAATTCAATTAGTCATTTCGAATTAACGCAATATTTACATATACATATATGTACATCTAATGTTAATGTATAGTACCTGGAAAAGCCATTCCTTGAAGAGGCCCCGAGAAGCAAATTCTCAACGCGATGGCGAATGGCATAATCAACTAATGCTTGAGCCACATCATCGTCCTCCACCACCACAATCTCGAATTTTATCTGATCATTAAATGGTTTTGCATCATTTTGGTGATGATGAGATTGAGAGGCAAAGTTTATTTTATTGTGAATTTAATTTACCTGTCTGCGGGCACAAAATCCTCGGAAGGAACGTAACATTTCCAGCTCTTGATCATCTGGTTCTCTTTCGATAACCATGTTACCTGCAGATAATCATTGCATTAAGTATTCATTACTAGTAAAAATATAATATATATATATATATTTTATTAATACAATTGGCGAATGAGAAACTCACTGGTATGGTAGGAATAATTGAAAGAGATGAGAGGGGCCGAATGGCGAACATGGAGAAGAGTGAGGTTAGGTCTATGGTGAGACGACGAGGAGGTGTTGCGGCAGAAAAGAAGACGATCCACTGCCCATTTCAAAGCGTGTTGGCTGGCCTTGCGTTCGCTGTCCACCGCTACTACTATTGTCCCCACAACCCCCATTCTCTTTCTCGTTGTTGCGGCGCTGCATCTTTCATTGCTAAGTAATGTTGTTACCTTGTTATTATGACCATCATCACTACAATTGTTCATTAACGTCATTAGATGATATTATTAGGAGAAGAGAAAAGAAGATGAAGATAAAGATGGTGATGATCGAAAGAGTGACCTGTTTTTAAACAATTAGTTGTTTTATATATAGGTACGTAATAGTAATACAATGCATGCTTAATTATGACCACTAAACAAAAACTACAAACATAGTGAAATATTGTTATAGAATGAAAGGATAAGCCACAGCTACATGTAGATGTAGCAATGGCGTTAGTACTAATCTGGTATATATATTGTTGGATTGGGTAAGGTAATACACGAAAGGGAATGGGCAGTTTCGTAATTATCTGAGGGACTGTTGTTCCTTGTTTTACTTTCTTTACTTTCCCAAACCAAAACCAAAGGAGAGAAAGAGAGAGAGAGAGAGAAAGACCCAATTAAAAACAACCAACGGTATAGACAGACAGAATCGAGACAGACATCACAAAACTCTCTCTGTCTTTTATCATTTTTTTATTTGATTGAGCAAATTCATGGCCGAATCTTTCCTTTTTATTATCTGCCTTTTATGTATTTTTGAAAGAATGGTTGAGGCACATATTGCAGAAATTAATGAGATTTCTATGTATGTTAAACCCTTCTTAGAGGGGAGAAAAATGGATTAATCTATCCTTTAATTTTTTCCCATCTAAGAAGATGATATAATAAAAGATAAAAGAGTGAGTTTGTTATGTTATTAATTGTTACCATGGCCGGCTCAAGCCCACTTTAAGTCAAGCAAGGCCTCCTATTATAGGCTTATTCCTAACTAATTAATCCTATATTGATATTACTTAATTAACACTTTTTTTTTCTTTGGAAGCTATAAAGTTTGTTCATCAGAATATACTATTAAATATCTTGGCAAGGTGAAATGTCTAGACTTAGAACAAGCTTAATTATCAGAGTACATTTAAGTTGTAGTATTTTTGGTTTTGATATGAATTGGGTTGGAAAAGAGGAGGAGAGAGAGAGGTAGAGAAAGAACAATATTTAATCTGCATTCCTCACAAACAAACAATAATTGCTAAGTTCACAAGATGGCTGATCCCGTCATCTTCACGGTTGGTAATTTAGTTTTCGACACGCTTTGACATTAGATTTCAGCAACTCTCAGTTTGTAGCTAGTTTTGTTAAATGAACTCTCTCTACAACACGCGAAAAGAAAGAGCAAATTCAGTAATAAGAGATTGATTGATGATGATTAGTACCCAAACCAAAATCCATCAGTGAAAAAAGAATATACAAAGTTATCAAGCTATGGATAGTCCTCTGATGTGGGATGAATGCATCGAACAACTTAACCGGCCTGATTTTCGTGTTCGTACGAGGCCGTCCTGATCTCGAGTTCACTCGAGTGAAAAGTTTCGACATCCGAAGTACTAGTACTAGTAGCAATAGCAACATTAGTTATGCTGTCTCTGTGATCTTTTAAGTTTTCAATCTTATGAACAGCCTCTTTCATGTCCAAACGCTTCTCCACATCCGCTTCGCAGCATTCCATCCCTATCCTCAACAGCTTCTCCATCACCACCATTGTTGCTGCATCGCTCCTCATGAACAACTCCTTATCAAACACCTCGTCCTGATCTCTTGCTGACTTTACCCACTCCGCCAAGTCCTCCACCCTATCCTCCTCGTTGGTAGTAACAGTAGCAGCAGTAGGGCAGGTTTTCCCTGTCAGGATCTCAAGTATCAGCATTCCAAGGCTCCAGACATCGGTCTTCTTAGTGATGCGCCCGTGGCGCGAGTATTCAGGGGACTTGTAGGCTGTCATCTGCTGTTGCGCGTGCTCTTGGTTGATCAACGGGATCAGGCCGTAGTCGCTCAGCAGCGGGTGGTACGTGTACTCCTTCAAGAGCACATTTGATGCTTTGAGGTGCCCGTGGGCTGCCATCACGCTCGGGAGCTCGTCGTGAAGGTACTTTAGTCCTCGCGCCACTCCTTTTGCTATGTTCAACCTCGTCCTTCCGTCGAGCGCCCTCGTCGATCTTTCAACACCTTCACTTGTTCCTTCTCTTCCTGCAATGTCATTGTCATTGTCATCATCATTTGTAGTTGTGAACAAAAGGTGTGAAAAGACCAGTAGCAGTAGGCATACGTACCGTGAAGATGAAAAGCCAAGCTGCTATTTTCGACGAAATCAGAAACCAAGAGCTTCTCATCTTTCTTGTAGTAGAAGGCGACGAGAGGAAGCACATTGGGGTGTCTCAAACCTCCGATCCTCCTCATGTGCACCTGGAACTCCTCTCTCCCGACGTTGTTCATCTGCTTAAACCTCTTCACCACCACCGTGACGGGCCTCAACCCCCCGCTACCCAACGCGGCCTTGTAGGAGGAGCCCAGGCTGCCGCTCCCCAACATCTCTGCGGACGCGCTCAGCAACTCCTGCATCTCGAACCTCTCCCTGTCCTCCCTGAGGAAGCAAAGCTTCAAGCCCCCGGGGGAACGCACAGGTGACTCTGGTGGGATGGTCAAGTGATGTCCATCGGTTCTGGGCTCCTCTACCGGGGTAGAACACAGTCGCTTGCAGCGGCATAGGATCATGAACATGGCGCCTATGGCGGAAAGCGCCATAAGGACGACTACTCCCAGCACCACAATGCTGAGTAAGCTGGATGTATTGTGCGTCCAACATGCTTTTACTGGCTCTCCACATAGCCCTTTGTTGCCTGCCATGCCATCAATATCATCCATCTACCATTTACTTGTTGAACACGATACGTATATAACCGATGCATGTTACGCTCTAACTAGCTATTTCTTTTTTAGATGATGAGTTTAATTAATTAGTTAATATATATGCTAATTATGCATAGCTACAAATGCATACAGATATCGATCTCTGCTCATGCACGTACGTTAAGTAGCATGATGAATGTTATACATCAATTACCGTAGAAGGAGGATGCGTTTAATTTGGTAAGGCCTGGTGGGACGCGTCCATGCAGTTCATTGTTGGAGAGGTTGAATGAAAGCCATGTTCTGCGCGTGAAATCGGGGACAGGGCCTTCGAATCTATTGCCCTCGAGCCTGAGCTCGATGAGCTTGGGCAGCAGGGCCAGCGAGACCGGGATCCCGCCCTCGAGTTGGTTGTCCGCCAAGTGCAGTTTCTTGAGCGACGCCATCCCGAGGAACATGGCGTTGTCGAGGGCGCCAGAGAAGCGGTTGCCGGAGAGGTAGAGCGATTTGAGGGCGCCGAGCTGGGCGACGGCGGGCAAAGGCCCGTAGAAGTGGTTTTGCATGAAGCTTAAGGTTCTGAGATGCGGCAGGCTTTTGAGGGAGTGGACGTCGATGAGGCCATTGAGGGCCATGTTTTCGAGCCTGATGCCCCACACCCTTCCCTCTCGGTTGCAGAGAAGGCCGATCCAGTTGGCTGCACGGCCCGAACATGGAGCTGTGGACGCATTCCAAGTGGCCAATAATAATGGCAAAGAAGAAGCGTTGTCGCTCTGTAAAGAGTCCTTGAATTTGAGAAGAAAGAGCGAGTCTGAAGGGGCACAAGAGGCGGTGAAGAAGAAATGGAATAGAAGGAAATATCTACATCTAAAGATCAATCTGTATAGTAGTAGTATAAACAAGGTCATAGCTAGTGTTGATATTGTGTAATATTGTTTCTTTTTTGAGAGAGCGGTACGTATACATTGATCAGTGGGTAATAGCAGTGAAAAAGAAGAAGAAGAGGAAGCAAGAGATGATGCGAGACAAGAGAAGAGACATTGAATATTGAATATTGACTTTCCACTTGGTTTGTTTCTCTAACTTAACTTTGATATGACAAAGTCGTGCTTTTTTTTTTTCCTTGCTTTTCTTTTGCATAAGAAATATGCGCTCACCCTTACAATTGTCCATGTCATTATTTATTTATTTAATTTATTTAGTCCATATATGCACACGAAATCTGTTACCTTTGTTGGTGTTGGTTTTCCCTCCCTTTTGAAGAGCCGCAAGCTTTGCGTGGACGTGAATTACCTGGCGCGCTCGCTGGTTTTGGTCGCTTACGGTTCCGATTCATAGGGGGTTTGGTCGCTGAGGGTCGAGTCCCAATCTTTTTTTTTTTTGTCTGTCACTCCGATCGGATTCTTCCAACTAGAACTAGCAGTGCCTTTGTGATTGTGTTTTTGGCAGCCATCAAGATGGGAAGCTCCGCTGTGGGCTAATACTAACTAATTACTAATACTATAATAGTCACTCACTCACTCTCCCACAAATATTCACATCCTTCTTCTTCTTCTTCTCGCTGTTGACGTTGAAGTTTAAGCAATATATATATATATATATATATATATATATCTAGCATTTGATTTGATGTTTGTTGAGTTTTATTAATTTATGATCATTTCATACAATACAATTGATAGGCGGTGTGGGGTTGGGGATGATTGACTAAGTACAAGAGAGAGAGAAGCAGTTCCGTAGAATACAAGGCCATACCCATACCCTTGATGAGTACATACATATGATCATCGATTGTATTCATTGCTTTGCTTTGCTTTGCTTCTACTCAAACATAATCCTTGTTTGTCATCACTCCTCCTCCTCGCTGCCTCCATTATTTCCATCTCAATTCTCCTCACTCATAACCAATCAATCAAACTTTTCTTCTTATTCACTTATAATCCGTCGTCTTCGCACCAAAAAAAAAGAGCCGGCTTTCGGCTTCTTCTTCTTCCTCCTCTTATTATAATTATTGTTCTACAGCTGTAATCGTCGCATCTCTGGACTCGTGGTGGCCATTGTTGCGCAAACGACGTGTCATATGCAAAAAGACCTATCGTACATACCATGTCATCTCTTCTTTTTCCATCCAATACCTTGTCGTTTTTTACGAAAGAAAAATGAGAAACAAATTATGATCGTTTCTGTTTTTCCTGTTCTTTTTTTTTTTTTTCGCTCTTTTTAATTGAATTGGATAGGATAGTAGTGATTACAAAAAATGTCACGCTCCAAAACACGGGTCAGTGATTGATGAAGTTTAGAAATAATCGATGATGATGCTTTCTCTACTGTTAGAACAAGATATATATATATATATATATATATATACATATATATATTTTTTGGGAATAAAACAAAAATCTGAGAAGAGGTTTTAAGAGTAGGGGGAGAATGTTAAAAAAGGACAGAAAATATGAATTCCTTTCCTTTAATACTGTTGGACGAAGGGGGAACAAAATCATCAGGAATGTATGTATACAACACATACACAACGTGCAGAACAAATGATGTACAAATTTATGTCTTTATGTTGAATTTGGATGGCTATTTGTTGATCCTCAAACAGGAATATAGTTCAGAGGATCATCTCAGACGAATTTAAGAAAGCCCAAGGCAGATATAACAAATTTCGCCTCGAGGTCTTTCCATGGAGGAAGGGGAAAGAAAAAGAATCATCAGGAAGGTATATGTATACAACACCCACAAACGTGTAGTACAAATATATGTCTACTTATTTTATTGAATACAGATTGCTGTTTGTTTATCATCAAACATGAAACTACAAAGGAAGGAAGTTCAAAGGATCATCTCACACGCTTTGGCCTCCGCGCAACGGAGCCACAGGAGATGAATGAACAGCGGCTAAAGGGTTCATTTGATACGAGAATGCTAGTAGCCACAGGTCTACCACTGCCTTCTTTAAGTTCAAAGCTTGCCTTTCAACAATCCTGAGCCCAAAAACATTATGTCACCCTTTTTGCTTGCATAAAATCATCTAATAAATCAAGAATGCGACTCACCTCTTTAAACTAACTCGTTTCCGCCGTAAAATCCAGTACGTGAGCAAGATCAAGCAGCTAAGCACAATCTTCCCGTTGGATATGACCAACCGAGCATTACCAAACTTCAGATTGATGGTGCGAAACCACCAGAAACACGGCTCTACTCGTTTGGACAACCTCGAGACTGCTTTTTGTTTTCCATCCACAGCATCATTTCTGTCTCCCTCAACAACATTCACTTGTTTCAAGTTGGAAGGACGGGCTTTGTCATCGTCTGCAGACAAAGGTTGTGATAAGACTGTGGTTTTTGCAGAGTGCAGAGAGTGCAATCTCCTCAGAAGTCCCTAGAGAAATGAAAGGAAAGAAAAGAGAGGGTTACCAAAGAATCACAGTTCATTCTTGGGAGATTGGCGCATTCAATCGTCCAAAGAAGTCGAACACAGAGTCATCATTTTCCTCTAACAGTACGGTGCAGATAGAGTGTTTTACTTTTACCTGCCGTGTGTCTTCGGGTAATTGAGCTTTTTCAACCCAGGAGATGGCCATGTCCAAATCATTGAGAGTGGCAGCGAGAAACTTGATAACGTAGACCTCAACAACCTCAACATACTCATTGACTCCCATAACAAGACACCCTTCAACAACACCGGCTTGGGCTTCGGCTTGGGCTTCGGGGACGTAGCACCTTCCGCCCACCAATCTCCACTTTCCCAGAAACTCTTGGAGAAATTCTCCAACATCCGAGAAACCTGAGCCTTCACACATCCGAAGGCACACCCTGGATACATACCATCAATGCCTCACATAAGGGAAAGAGTAATTCCCTTTCAACTTGTTTTTCGAATAAAAAAAAAAACAATCAAATCATTGTCATGTAGTAGCGACTGGACATACCCGGTGAGAAGAACCTGGACAGGGATGGATTCAACCGAAGAAAACGATTGCTTGAGCTCATACAGAATCTGGGATGTCCTGTTGTACATACAATCGGATTATCATTGTTTATATGATTATGAGAGAGAGAAAATTGAGAGAGTACAAGTACCTGTGGAGGTGGTGAAGGGACTGAAGGAGAACCATGGCAGCAGATTCTAACATGTCAGGTTCAACTTCAACTCCAATTTCGTCACTGCAAAGCTGCTTCAATATGGAGGACGCTAATGATTTGGCCTCCTCGAACATCGAGCACACCAGGTAGCTGCAATCACAAACATAACATACCAAACCAATCACATTCGCAGTTTCTTCTTTCTTCTTCTGCTTCGACACAAGAAGACAAAACACGCAATTTTGGACGATATTCGATACGCAAATACAAAAATAAATAAATAAATACAAAGTTGAGAATTGACCTCTCGGAACGCTCGATTTCTTGCCAGATTTTGGAGTCGGAGCTTCTGATAGCCATCTCTCTTGTCTCTCGATTTCTTGTGTGTTGTGTGTTTCCAGAAGAGCGTATGCGCAAAATGAGAAGAAATGAAATGTCGTATAGAGAGTGGGCCTTGAAAGGCCAGTAATGTAATGGGCCAGCCCACAACCCACTGAGATGAGAGAGCTGGGAACGGAAGTGAGTGTCAGTTTCGTAATTCTATTCTGGTCCGGTCCGGTCTGGTCTTCCTCTTCCCTTTTATTTATTTATTTAATTTGGATTACCTCGGAAACGGAACCAAACCCTCTTTTAGCCAAATTCTGAGGCTGAAGCCAGAAGCGTAGCGCGTTATACATACATTATCAGACTCAAAACCAGAAAGAAAGAAAAAGAAAGAAAGAAAGAAAAGGTAAATTCTCTCTCCTCTGCCATGCCCTTATTTTGTGACTATTGTTTAGGGCTTTTGTAACCTTTTTTCCTCTTTTCGATTTTGTGTGCCACATTGAATTGATTGTCGGCAGAATTGACTGAAACTATGGGGTCGTCTTCAACAGAGACTCTTCCGCAAATGCAGGTAGCTATTGCTTCTATTTTATGCTATTTAATTAACTCGACTCGACTCGACTCCATGTTGAAAATAATTCAGTGGAACATGGTCTTGTGTTGATGTTGGCTAATGGCAGGAAACGATGGTGGAGTTTCGGGCTGGAAAAATGCATTTTGAGGGAAACAAGGTTGTCCCCGATACCCGTAAAGGACTTATTCGCATTGCAAGGGTATGCATGCATGTTGATATCATCACACTTCTCTTCTCTTCTCCTACTTTCCCTTGCCGCCCGGTTAAAAAAAAAGACTTCTTCTTCTTCTCTCTTCTTCTTCTTATTACTAACATTGAACACAGTTGATCCTTTTTCAAACTTATTCACTGCAAAATTAGTTACAAAGCTTTACTTGCTTTCTTTGTCTGCCAGGGCGAGGAAGGACTGGTCCATTTTCAGTGGCTTGACCGGACTCTAAATTCCGTTGAAGATGTATCCTTATCAATATCAATTCCTATGCAAGATTTAATGGATATTTTACCTTTATTCTCTTCTCGCTGAATTTATTTTAGTCATAGATGCTTCTTCATGGTTTTGGATAATGCTCTTTTTGGTTTTTTCTATTTTCCTCGTTTCCAGTTTCCTTGACAGGTAGTATCTCAGGATCAGATTATCTTTCCTGACGAAGCTGTTTTCGAAAAGGTGTCAATTTGCATAATACTTTAATTCTTAAATATATCAGTCTATGGTTTTCTGCGACGCTGAGGATTTACTGGTCTGCTCAGGTTAATCAATCAGCAGGAAGAGTTTACATACTGAAATTCAACACAGACGACAGGAAATTCATCTTTTGGATGCAGGTCGGGATGGTTGAGATTTTACTTTATTTTTTTTTGCCCACTTGCCCCATTATTGTATCATCAATTCCACTGCATGTTTTTAATTGTATTGATACATGTTTCTCAGGAGCCTGGAGCTGAAGGAGACTCACAATTATGCAGCTCCGTAAACTACTTCATCAATCAGCCTTTGGGTATTTTTATACTTCTTTTGTTTACTGCTTTGGCCATCTTTATTCTATAGTTCAAAGACGTATTACATTCTAAGTTTCGAGGTGTATGATACTATCATACATGGTTTTCTTTTGCGATTTTTTTTGGAAGCTATAATTTCAATCATGCAAAAGATTTATTTTGGTCTATGATGTTGAATTCTTATGTCCTATTTTCACATAATTGAAATCCTTCAATCACTTTCACTGGTATATTATTATTTTCCCCTTTTTGCTCTGCGATCAGATTCTCTTAGCTTGTGCAATCTGGCAGCCATTCATCGGCCCCTTCTGTGTTTACCTCTCAGTTGGTGAAATAAAATATTTAAATATGTCTTTGGTTATGATTTGAGATTATACAGTACAAGGGGATGTAGCATACTATAAGATCAACATGCTGATACTTATTACTAAACCTTTTATTCCATCAATATTTTGTTTGCTTCACTTGATTTTTGAGAGCAGTTCTTATTTTTGACTTGAACCCTATCCGTTTATTGATATTGAACTCCAAGTCATATCCTTGGTATGCATTCCTTTATTGAGTTTGATTGCATATATCTTCCGCTTTTGGCAGAGTTGGGGGGTGAAGAAGAGCCTGATGTTTCTGTTCCTTTACAAGTTTCTGAAGATACGATCGAAGATGATATCTCATCAAGGTCAGTATAATAAAACCGGATTCAGGTTCAGCTGCCAACTGGCAGCTGAGCACTTCTCAAAGGCTTTGGTCTTGGCATATCAGAATGACTGTCTTCGAAAGTAATGTAGTGAACAAATAATTTGTTAGAATTTTGCGAATGAGAACGTATAAATCTAAACTTATCCATGCTAAAGAAGGGACTGAGGCTTCTTTATGAACAAATACTTTTTTTTTTGGTTGCATGCTTTTCTTGTGTGTGATTCAGATACACCTGTATTACTGGTTGTATATAATGCTTCTGTGGACGATTTATTCATTATCTTTTGTAATCATTCTAGAGCTGGAAACTTGATCATCCCAAACTTGGGTGCTGAAGTAACTAGTGATGTTACCTCGTCTTCTGGACCAGTGAAACTGGAAGACTTGCAAAGAATCTTGAGTAACATTGGGCCTGCAGGTACGAAGTTGTTTCCTTAAAAAATATTTAATGCTTATAATAAACGTATACTTGCAAATACTTTACAGTTGTAAATTTGGTTTGTTTTGAGCTCTAACACATTTTATGATATGGCATTTGTTATAGATGGTGCTGGAGACCCAGATGGAGGTAAATATATGTCCTTTTTTTTTCTCTGTCTGTCAATGTATATATCAGCTGCACTATCGGGAAATTTGTGAACAGATCAATTGATAGACTGAATTCCTTGTTTTTCGTACTTTTGGTATGTCATAACTTGTTTGTTGGCCAGGCCTGGGACTAGATGACATACTGAAGCCTGATTTGATATTGCCCCTGATCGAGACATTGCCGTTGGAACAAGATTTAGCATCTTACTTACCTGAGGTGAGTTGTAATGCGGTGTCTGTATTTTCATTGCTCCTGTAAGTGTTGGCTTTGTTTTGTAACACCTTTAGGGCTACAGGGTCCGTGGTCACCAGAGGATATATTGGAGTTGCTCCAGAGCCCACCTTTCCGCCAACAAGTAGATTCATTTACTTATGTAAGAATTTGGAGGGCCTCTTTTCTAGCGTCTTCTGTTGTTTTGCTGTATCTTGCGGTTTCTATGGTTGAATTGAGGCATTGTCTGCTCTAAAAACTATGCAGGTTCTTCGAACTGGACAGATAGATTTGTCGCAGTTTGGGATTGACCCAAGTAAATGTAAGTGATATATAGTATTACTGGGATCTCGTTGTAAATTGGCAAGAGCTTGTTCAAGTTCAGCATGCAATGGCATTCGTGTTGTTATCTTGCATCAGAGCGTTGTTTAAATGTATTGTGTGACTTTTTTTTTTTCGCAGACAAATTTACTGTATTGTCTTTCCTGGAGGCACTTGAGGATTCTGTGTCAAGCACGACGGAGACGGCAGAGTCTAGACAAGATGAAAAGGATTTGAGATCGCAATCCTGCAATCGGAACGAGCCAATGGACGAGTCGTAATAGTTGTAATCAAAATGGTTTCATAGATCTTATGATCCTATCCCAGTTTTTCTTTATTTTGTTAATCAAAATGTTTTCATAGATCTTATGATCCTATCCCAGTTTTTCTCTATTATTATTATTATTATTTTTTTTCAGTTGTTTATTGTGTTTGGACTTCTATATTGGGCACGTTTACAATGAGACACAGAGAAAAGAAACAAGGAGAAACATTGGTATTTGAAGAGTTGGGTGTGTTGTGTACACAGACAAATAATCGAAACTCGAAAGCATTATCGATCATTGGCCTTATTGTATCGTATGCTAGGAACTTCCTTTCTTTGCTTTGCTTTGGAAGTATTGATAATGATGTCATATATGATCTAATATAGATCATGTTTAAAGGATTTGTGTGACTTTTATATTGTAAATGTGAAACAAACGGAATATTGATGATGGAATACCAAATTATTAGATGTAATAATAAGGTAAATATTGAAATTAATAAGGGCTCAAAAGAAGTGGCATCTTCCAAAATCACCCAAAAGTATAGGATTATTTACATATATAATATCTATATGTTTAATCTATTTATTTATGGGTGAAGTAGGCAAATACCCAGAATTTATATAACAATAAAAATAAATACCCGAACTTTTGAAGTAATTGAGTTTCTAGTCAATTTGTGAATTACTTGTACATGCTTTTGGTAACAAAGTGAATTACCACCACTTGCTACTATGTAAGTAATTGCATTTTTGGGTAATTGGTTATATTTTTCAAAAAATTGGATAATAACTTACATTAAGTTTTAAAAATTGGGTATTCACTATAATTTCTCTTATTTTTTTTATTTATTTATAATACTATAATATCTATAACAAGTAAATAGGCTCGGGTGGGTCATATTATTAAAAAATAAAATAATTTTTATTTTTATTTTTCGGACATAATTAGAGAATTTCCAATTGGGGGTTGGTTTTCCCATGTCATTGTCGTTTCCTTGGCTTTGAGGGAGATTTTGGAAAATAACCACTTTTTCTTTGATAGACTTTACCTCTGTCTCTCAAAAACCCTAAATAAACCCAAGCCCTCTGTCCGTCCACTCCTCGGAAATTGACCACGACACGAGACAGACACACAAACTTTGCTTCCGCAGCAAAATGGGCATATTCGAGCCCTTCAGGGCTATCGGATACATCACCGCCGGCGTGCCCTTCTCCGTTCAGCGTTTGGGCACCGAAACCTTCGTCACTGTCTCCGTCGGCAAAGCTTTTCAGATTTACAATGTAATCTCACTTCTTTCTTTCTTTTTCTTTTCCTTTTTGCCTTTTCATTTCTCAGTTAACGTGGGTTTTAATGTTCCCTCTTCAGTGCGCCAAGCTCAGTCTGGTTCTTGTCGGTAAGTTATTCTTTTACGCAACAAATATATTTTCCTTTTCATTCTACAACTTCTTATCTTTATGTATGCCCAGTATTCAAAAGTTCCACTTCAACTACAAGACAATCATTTTATAAGCTAAAATGCAAGTGAGAGCTTAGGTTTGTTTGTTTGTTTGTTCGTATTGTTGTTAGCTAAAACCCAAGTATGGTTATAGGATTTAATGAGTTTGGGTTTGGAGGTTTTTAGTTTCTGTCCGCAACATGTTCATCTGTAATGTCTTCATGTGAAGGCCCACAACTGCCTAAGAAAATTCGAGCGCTTGCTTCGCATCGAGAGCTCACATTCGCTGCTTATGGGAACGACATTGCCATATTCAAGCGTGCTCATCAGGTTTTTTCCTGCCTTTCTTATTGGTTTTGACGAGATAGTTAACCTTTCTTGTTATCCTTTTACGGCTCTGTGATTAGCGTTAGCTTTTCCCACATAAACCACTTAGTTCTTCAACTTTGTATTATGGCAATGATGTAAGATTTTGTTTTTAATTGGTACTAGTTTTTCCCTTCTAATATTTAAAAATTGGTAGAATTTTTTTCTTGCAAACACATGCATGCGCGTAACTATATGCTCTTTCTTTTATTAACCCTTTTTTATTCATTTATCAAACATTGACTATGTGCTAGTATTTGATTATACACATATAATTCCACGGGTTTCATAGTCTTTGTTTGGACTCGTTACTTGAAGCATTAACTTACCAAAAAGGCAGGTTCTTTGGCCGCGTTTAATATTGGTTGTAAGAAAAGTTTTATAACCGTCAACCCTCATATCAAATTAGTTATCCCGTTCTTGGATTCCTGCATTTCATAACGACTGTTATTCAACAGGTAGCGACTTGGAGTGCGCATAAAGCAAAAGTTCACTCTTTGCTATTATTTGGTGAGCATATCCTAAGTGTTGATGTTGAGGGTAGTCTTTTCATATGGGCATTCAAGGAGATTGAACAGAATCTGGCTCCAATTGGGCATATTATACTAGATAACAACTTTACTCCTAGCTGTATGATGCATCCTGATACTTACCTAAACAAGGTGATTCATTGTTCCTAAAAACATTTTGATGCAATTTCAGATGACCCATATCGCTGTTTTCGGTTCATCTTTTTCTTGTTTTTGTCTTCCGTGCTTGTTTTCCTATTAAAAACAACTCAAAATGAAACCCTCTGAGCAGGTCATTATTGGGAGTCAAGAAGGTTCTCTACAGCTTTGGAACATCAGCTCAAAGAAAAAACTCTACGAGTTCAAGGGATGGAAATCTTCCATCACAAGCTGTGTCTCGTCTCCAGCACTAGATGTTGTTGCTGTTGGTTGTGCTGATGGAACAATTCATGTTCACAATATTCGTTATGATGAACAGTTAGTCACATTTACTCATTCTACCCGAGGTGCTGTGACTGCATTATCTTTTAGCACAGGTAATGAGTCAACCTGGAACTTTGACTCTGATTAATACATAGGCATAACAATGGGCATTGAAAACCTTTTTGAGATCGTCTTTCTTTTGGTTCTGAAGTTCTTATGTTATGATTGTTTATTTGCTTTTGTTTCTGTGCAAGCCATGACTGTTCTATTTGCTTTTGTTTCTGTTTAAGCTTTTTTCTTACTTTATCTTCTCTTTTCGTTTCTTTTTAGATGGGCAGCCCCTTTTAGCATCTGGTGGCACATCTGGTGTAATAAGCATATGGAATCTTGAGAAAAGAAGGCTCCAGTCAGTTATAAAGGATGCTCATGATAATTCAATACTTTCTTTGCATTTTTTTTCCAATGAGCCTGTACTAATGAGTTCATCGGCTGACAACTCCGTCAAAGTAAGTCTACTCAAAGATCAACAATCTTCAATTAATTTCTTTGAAAATTGTTATATGCAGTTTTCTTTGCACTTGGAAGGTAAATACTATAATTAGATGAAATTGTCTTTCCTTATGGTGAAACAATTGTGTTACTCGTCTCTGCAGATGTGGATTTTTGACACAAGTGATGGAGATCCACGTCTTTTGCGTTTTCGAAGTGGTCATAGTGCTCCTCCACAGTGCATAAAGTAATGACATGTTTTTTTTTTTTTTTTTTTTTCATATTTGGTCTTAGGTATTTTGAGTTTGAGTAGTGACTGTGTGTTTTTAGGAAGGAAAATTAGAAGAATAAAATTGTGTAAGTAGTGATTTCATAAACTTTTAGAGAGAAAAGAGAGAATTAAGAAGAAGAATAAGTGGAAGTATTGAGAGAAAAGTTGAGGAGAGGAGGAAGAAGGAAAAGAAACAATTTAAAGATAACTCTACAATTCAAATAAATGTACAACTTATCTCATATTTAATTGGATAAGCTTTGCACTTAAATAAATTGATAACAAAATTGAAAATCTAAAATATGTTTTACCACAGATTTTTTATTGCAGATAAATCTTTTGCGCCTTTCATCGAACTTGAGAAAATTCTAAAGGAAGAATGCTTATAAGATTCGTGCTGTACTATTTAAACCAGTACCCTTTGCTTTGTTGTTAATTTATTCGGCTGCATTGACAATTGAGAGTCTCGCCATTTTGTTGTTTATAGTTGGCTGTATGGAAACTAAGCATCTTTGCATCCTCCTTTTGATTAAGTTCCATAATCTTCTTTTGCCTGCTCCAAGAATTGTTACTTTTTTCGGACATCTTAATATATGAGTAATATTTTGGGGTATAGTAGCGTTTCCCATGACATCCTTTTGTAGGTCTTTTAAATATTTTTGTCCTCCTTATTAGGTTTTATGCCAACGGGAGACACATATTATCTGCTGGTCAGGATCGTGCCTTTCGGCTTTTCTCTGTACTTCAGGTATGGAACACCATATTTGCCTAGTGGCGCAGCAGTAAAGCGGAAAAACAAAACTAATTAAAGTTTTGGAAAAAGTAATTGAAAATATTTTATTAATGATGGCAAGAGTGCCTTTAACATAGGTTCTCAGCCCTATTTATAAGCACTGTGTCTAAATCTGCCTAAATCCTTAAAGGATTCGAATAAGAAAATAAATAAAATCCTAATATGATTAGAATAAGATTTATCCTAATAATAACATAAATAATAATAACTAAAATCCTAATAAAACTCGAACTTGTCCTACATCACCTAGGATGCTTTTAGGATAAAGCTGTGATAGTAAACAAACTATATGCTAATTTTATAGCTATTTTACGCGTCCTTGTGATCATGTGCTGAGTCTTAATTTTACATGCTATGCGCTTGCTTATGGTTAAAGCATTGTTCTTTCTGGACTGGTCAAATAGAACTCGATATAGTCTACAAAATTGACTCTCCGACAATCTCACTGCTTTTCGTGGTTCTGTTTGAATGATGGCTGCCGAAAGAATTTTTTAAAATCTGGATCAACTTATTTTTAAGATTTAGAATGGAAATTCAGTATACTATTTGATACATCGTATAGTCGTTCTTAAATTTGTGGAACTGGAATTTTGATAGGAGAAGTTATAAGAAATGACCGTTCCATTTAAGTGATTTAAAAATATGGCCAATGTTTTCAATTATTAAGAAAATAGCCATCAAGTATTATAAAAGATGAAGTTCATCCATGCATCTTGCAATTGGACCATGGCTATTTTCTCAATTGTTTGAAACATGTGCTATTTTTTGAAAGACCCATTCAATTTTGGCCTATTTTTGCTTTTCACCCATTTTGATGTCTCTTAGTCTTTCTAAACAATAACGAATTGTAGTACTTTGGTCATTGTATTGAAAAGACTTTTTTCTTGGAAGATACTCTTACATTGTCCGTCATTTGTGGTAATTACTTAAACAATATTCACTGAATTTTTGTACAATTTTTATATGATTTGCTTGATGCAAATAGGATCAACAAAGTAGAGAACTTTCTCAACGCCATGTATCTAAACGCGCCAAGAAACTGAGATGAAGGTATGAATGCGGTGATGGCATCTCTCTCTCTCTCTCCTGTTTTTCTTAAATTTTTCGTACCGCACCTGACCTCCCAACATCAAGAATAAAGCTGACGAGTTCTTAGGTAAATGATGGTGACAATGCACTGAAAGGGGTTGAGACTCTTGGTGGGGATGAAATATGAATTTGCATCCAAACATCACTTTTCTGCTACTTTCACCAATTATTATGCATCCTATGATTTTATTTCTGATACGCACTTTGCAATGAAATATCACAATGTACTTTATGCAATTTTATGTTTGAAAATTCTTTTTGCATGTTCATGAGTTAGAAACCTTTTGAAAATTGATTAATGCGTGTGATATGAAAAATGGCAAACTGGCTATAGTCTCTTAATGTCCGTATATTATGCTGTGACAAAATCAACTGCAAATTTAGCCAGATAATGCACTTGATGTCCTATGTAAACTAATGTTCTGTCCAGTATATGGATGGTGATGGTTAAAACTTACATCTTCATTGCTAAACATGCGAATTTATGTAAGGGTTGTTTGGCTTTTCTTGAAAATCTTTATGAATAAGGAATTCACTACTCTATTTATGTTTTTACACATATTTCAGGAAGAAGAGATAAAGTTGAAGCCTGTCGTTGCTTTTGATTGTGGTAAAGCCTCGTATTTACAAAATCTTGTTTTCGGGCTCCTGTTCACCAAACTTTTGATGGTTTTTAATTTTTCTTTCCTCATGAAAATGGTGTAGCTGAAATTAGAGAGCGGGATTGGTGCAATGTGGTTACATGTCACATGGATTCTGCACAGGCATATGTATGGAGACTTCAAAACTTTGTTCTTGGTGAACATATTCTGAAACCTAGTGCAGAGAATCCAACACCTGTTAAGGTTAGACTATTTTTCTACCTAACAATATATTATTCATCATTTCCCCTGACTGCTTGTGTCTGTACTACAAAGAAGGGAGCTTTTTGCTTCTTTTGACAAAAAGGATACATTTTGAGGAAAGAAGATATTTTTTATTTGTTTGTGTATGGTTCATCTGACCCAGTTTCCAAGCCATTGAATATCGTGGCTAATCTTATTCTGTGGAGAAGTTTATTTAGTTATGCGGGATCTGAAGATCCTGCAGAGTTAATTCAGAAAATACTCAAATATCTTCTAAGGCTCAGCGCAAGTGTTTATTACAGGCCTGTGCCATCAGCGCATGTGGGAATTTTGCCGTGCTAGGAACAGCTGGTGGTTGGATCGAGCGATTTAATCTTCAGTCTGGAATCAGCCGAGGCAGTTACCAGGACATCTCTGAGAGAAGAGGCTTTGCCCATGATGGAGAGGTGGTCGGAATTGCTTGTGATTCAACAAATACTCTAATGATTAGTGCCGGATATCAAGGAGACATTAAGGTTCATGTTTCTTTCTTAGTCTACAGTGGGATAACTTGTAATCACAGACTTGTACTTTACTGGCATTAGTATTATCTGGTTCTCTAAGAAAATTTCTTTGGATGGACGTTTAACAACCCTAAAGTTGAATTTCTCAATTATGTCGATGTGCAGGTTTGGGATTTTAAGGGGCGCGAGCTGAAGTCCAGATGGGAGGTTGGCTGTTCTGTTGGAAAGATTGTTTTCAATCGTCTAAATGGTAACTTGTGTTTCATTTGGATTTCAAGACAATTTCTTTGTATGTCTGATAGTTGATTAGTGTACAATTAGGGCACGTTCTAACTCATTCAAAGTAACTTACAGGTCTTTTGGCTACCGTGGCTGATGATTTAGTCATCCGTGTGTTTGATGTCGTGGCTTTAAGAATGGTTCGTAAGTTTGAAGGTCATACGGATCGTGTTACTGACATGTGCTTTAGTGAGGACGGGAAATGGCTTTTGTCTTCCAGTATGGATGGAACTCTTCGAATTTGGGATGTTATTTTAGCAAGACAAATAGATGCTATACATGTTGACGTGTCTATTACGGCATTGGCTCTGTCACCAAATATGGATATCTTATCAACTACCCATGTTGATCAAAACGGAGTCTACCTATGGTAAGTTTGAACACCTATGTCTCATGCCTAAATTAAACTTAAATTTCAAAGGAATGAAGAGAGAGATGACTATATTAGGCAGCTCGTCAGATTATATTCTGATTGTGGTGTACTTCTGCATTTTGAATTTCCATAGACCTTTTTAAGAAGAATCACGAGATTGCGGTTGAGAAGAGAATAATATAACTAAGAAATACGATGTTAATCATGCTGTAGGAGAGTTTTAGCGTGCAGTGAGTTAATTTGTTGAGAAATTTCATCAGGGTTAATCAATCAATGTTCTCTGGAGCTTCAAGTGTTGATTCCTATGCTAGTGGAAAGGAAGTTGTGAGCATTAAGCTACCATCTGTCTCTTCAACAAAAGGTTCTCAAGTCCAGGATTCGGATAAACCTATAGCGAATACTCTGCAATCGAAAGATGTCAGAGCTTCGTTTGGTCTTGATCAGCAAATCCCAGAATTAGTTACCCTCTCTTTATTGCCTAGAAGTCAGTGGCAGAGCTTGATCAACTTGGACATTATCAAGGTGACCTACTGAACTACCGGTTACTCATTTCACTTATCCTTTGCTTTAATGGTTTGAATTCTGCTGGTGGCTTCTTTTGCCCATAAAATAGTTTGGTTTCTATGTCTCTGTCTCCAAATTCCAGGTCAGGAACAAACCTGTTGAACCCCCAAAGAAGCCTGAAAAGGCTCCATTCTTTTTGCCTTCAATTCCATCTCTTTCTGGAGAAATTTTATTTAAACCCAGCAAGTCGGCCAATGAGGAGGCAAAGAAAGACGACCGAGATGAAAGCCACATGAGACCGTCTGACACTGCCTTGTCCCAATTTTTGCAATTTCTACACTCCTCTGCTGCTATGAAAAACTGTAAGTTTATTTATTATATATGCAACAATTTTGCTAATAATAATATGGGGCAGTATGAATCAGGGTGATGAGTGAGAGGTTTTTGTGGCTGGGTTGGTTGTCGTGAGATCTGTGCAAATCATATTATTCTTTTCTGATATTTGCTTGGGGTGTTATACATATTGCAGTTTCAGCATTTACAGATTATATTAAAGGCCTATCTCCATCGACCCTGGATATGGAACTCCGGATACTTCAGATCATAGATGACGATGATCAACAAGAACCCGAAGAAAGGCCAGAACTACATTCAATCGAGCTGCTTCTGGATTATTTCATACATGAAATTTCGTGCAGGAACAACTTTGAGTTTGTCCAAGCTGTCATCAGGTTATTTCTTAAGGTAATAGTTTTTGATAATTTATCACGGGGTTCCATATCAAATACACGTTTGTTTTGTCCGAGTGGCATGACAAATGACAAAATATGGCTCTCTCTTTAATTTATTTTTGTGTCCTTTCTCTCCTTGTTTGTTTGTGGGGTCAGATCCATGGTGAAACGATCCGGCGCCAGTCGAGATTACAAGACAAGTCAAGGAAGCTTTTAGACATTCAATGCGGAGTGTGGGAAAAAGTGGATAAATTGTTTCAAAGCACTAGATGCATCGTTACTTTCCTTAGCAATTCACAGTTCTAAGTCCTCTTGTCTCGCTGTGTATTTGATATTTAATGTATTATCAAAATTTTGCCCCTGGTCTGCTTAGAATTTTGATGGATTTATTTTATTATTATTATTTTTTTTATTTCTATAGAGAGAGAGAGCCTTTGCAGAAGCGTTATTAATTTATTTAACAGAAAGAAAACACATGTTTTTTTTTTTTTTGGGCAACGTATCAGATACAGTGAATAACCTTGTGGCCCGTTCGTTGCTCTCTTATTCAACATCCTAAGATTGAATTGAGACAAGCGTAATGTAAAAACTTTATATATTACAGAGTGGAAAGGAGGAAAGGAAAGAAGTGGGTTTTGGTTGAGAAGACGTTTATTTAAGGCCTCAAAACGACGCGATTGAGATACAGTCCGAGCGCCCATATCGGGAAAATATTTCTGTAGGATGAATAACTGATCATGCAGTTCCTGTTGAACACTCCCGAGATTTCCTATATTCCACAAATATATATATATTTTTGTTCCGAAAATGAATTGGATTTTCAGATATTAGTAGACAGAACAAGAGAAGAACACATGAGACGGTACTAGGATTGGATTTTACTTGGTACATTTACCTGCTGTGGAAAATCTCCGTTTTGGAACTGGGATTTGATCAACAGATTTGCAGCTTGATGCAGGGGAGCTGGGTCTCGCTCCGCCTGTTCATTCATTTGATTAGTTGATTGATTGGTTAGTATAAATAATAGGTAATTGTAGTTATAATAACTTTTTTTTGAAAAAAAAGAAGATAGGAAGAGGAGACCTGTCCAGCTTCAATGAGGGCTAACATTGCCCATGCTGTGTTCACCAAGTGTGGTCGGTTCCCTTCCAGATTCGTGTATACCTTCACCCATACATATATATACACACACTATTGAGTGAGTATACATGTGTGTGTGTGTGTAATAAGAATAAGAATTAGAGAGAGAGAGAGAGAGAGATAGACAGAGAGCAGTCACATGTTGATTGCACCTTGTTTTGGCAGGATAGATAGCTCTCTCCCCAACCCCCAGAAGAAGGCAGCTGTTTGGATAGCAGGAAATGGCATGCTTTTCTGATGCTGTTGCTGCTTTCGTATGTTTCCCCGCCCGCCACCAGCCCCTTTATTCCGAACCATGTCCCGTATGTGTAGCACACTCCCCAACTTCCGTACCTATTCATATTAATTCCATCTATTGCTTTGCGAATCTGTACTACACATATATAATGGAAGAGATGAGAGAGAATGAGAAACCATGATCCGTCAGGTAGTTGAATGGAGTCGATGAATCGTAGTGCTTTGGCGATGCAAGCTTGTATCTCTTTGGTGCGATGGCCTGGATGTATCCTCTTGAACAACTCGAGGCTTTGAATGGCCGACGAAGTGCATTCCACGTACCTAATTAAATTACACAAACACATGATCATTAGACAACCAAATTAGAGAAGACAAGATTCATGTTTTGTTGATGTGCATGCATTATTTATAAGATTATTAAAGTGTTATCCTTACTGATAATCGATCATGATGTCTCCGAATATTTCAACTGGATTCAACATCTGCATGGAATTAAACGCAACAAAATAAAATTATTTTCCATGTAAGAAACACAGCCGTAATTAACAATTCTCTACTTGTGTGGTTGCAGCATGACGGTGATTCCACACTCGACTGATCCAAAAATAAATAAATAAATAATGTTGATTAGAATGAGAATGAGGTTATTGGATTTGGACATATAGACATTATACCTCCAACCAAGCATAAGATCGGGTGAGCTCGTAGGACGCAAATCCTCCATTGCTGTTCTGTAGATATAGTAGACATGATTAATTAATGAAATGGTTGATATAATTAACTAATATGCGAATATGAATATATACCTGGAGGGATAAAATAAGATGGAGAGCGTCGTAGAGTGGTTGCGGAGGCATTGGGTCTCCCACTATCTCACCAGGCATCACCGACAACAACAGCACTGCCTGCATCCATCCATCCATCCATCCACTACTATTATTACAATATTAATTTTAATTAATTAACAAAACAAAAAAAAATGATTTGGTTTGATTACATAATTAAGGACGGACCTGGAGGGCTTCGGAAGTGCAGTCGGAGACGGGCCAGCCGTTGTCAGGGGTTGAGAAGCCCCAACCTCCCTTTGTTATGTGCCGATACCAATCCTTATTCACTTTTCCACTGCTATTTCTCCTTATCTGCATCCATCCATCCATCACCCACACATTCATTAATCAGGATTTTTTATTAACATTATCGATCACTTAGTTAGCTAGCTAGCTACCTAGCTAGTTACGCCTATTCATTCATACGCATATGTATATATATATATATATATATATATGCGTTTACATTAATTGATTAGTAATAGTAACAGTACATGACAGCTTACTTGGGTGTTTTTGATGAAGTGATGGGCTTTGTTGAGCATAGAACCGCATTGGTCCACCATGTTGGTGCCAACCATTGCTTGAACCGCAAATGCAACATCCCACAGCTGAGAACCATTGTATCCCTGCAATATTCATTCATTCATTCATTGCACCTTTCATATTATATATATATATATTAATTAGTTGGAATTGAATTGAATAATTTGGGTAAAATAAGTTGCCTGCATTTTAAGTCCATCCTCGGCCACCCAAAGATAGTCTTTGATTCTGGAGAGGTGGCACTTGAATGCATCTGAATTAGGGTCCTCCGCCCAACAACATACCATGTTCAGTACCTGCACTACGTACGTACCCACCTGCTTTAACTACTAATATATATATATATATTTTAATTCTGATTACTAAGAATAAATATCATAGCAATGAATTGATGACCTTGTTTACAGGTCCGAGGCAGATATAGTTAGTGTTGTGATCCTCGTAGTGGATATGTTGCATAACGTTGTTTAGAGCTTTTTGTCTGAGCTTTGAAAAAGGCCATTTCTTCAAAAGTGGCTCGCCGATGTTGTGATACAGCACCATAGCGCATCCTGTAGCTTTCCATGCGGATAATACAAGTCCTCCTGCACCGCACAACACCGTCCCTCTACTTCACTCACTCCCCTATCATTCTTTTTATTTTATATAATAATAATAATAATCATCTTGCAATTTGCAATTAACAAATATCTACCTATCTATCATATATACAAAACAGCCTATATAACACACTTTTTTTTTTTTTTTGGCTAAGTTAGTAAGTTTACAAATATAATATATATATATATATGTACATATATGTATTCTCTCGCGCGGAACTTGATCCAATACAGATTTCCAAAATCAAATATATTTAATCTTAAAGTAGTTATACTGTGAGAAATTAGAGATTTAGCTGGCATGTTTTTGTCTCTATCATATACACGAAATTATATGGTATGTAGATGGTGTGATAAATTAATGAATGACCGGGTAGACTGATATAAATATTATAAGAAGCAGGGACGCAGATCTAATGCAATCAAGTCAACAATATTATTATTATTACTATGTAAATATATATATATATATATATATATATATATATATAAGACCTTATTGCAGAGGTTGCGAGTGGCGTCCCAGTGAATGCGATGATAGGGAATGGAATAAAGCTCCTTCCTAAGCGATAAAACAGTGGATGTAATGGGACCCACAAATCTCCTACCATACAAGTATGACATTGGCAGGTACACCATTCTGCTGTGACACCACATTCGCCCTGCACCCATACTTTTTTAATGAATTATTACTTAAGAGGTTTTTAAGGATTTAGTCAAATTTTTTATTTTTTATTTTTTCAAGAATTAATCATAACTTTACGAAATTAACTATTTTCATTGTGTAACAAAAGTTATTACACTGTGAAAATCTCTAGTATCATAATTTTACTAAACTCTTGAATATGAGTCTAAAAATGATTAAAAGTCAAATCTTCCCGTTAATTAATTGATATATGGATCATTGTTAATATTGAATAATATGTTATAATTACGATAATAATACCCGGGTGCAGAGGGTTGAACGAGTAAGGAAGAAGCCAAGTCTCCGGGGGCAAGGGATTGTTTCCACTCCAGTCGTAGACGCCGAGCACAGACAGCCATACCTTCCCCCACGACGGGATGGACGTCACGCCGCCGCGCCGCAGAATCCATGACCTCGCATTGGCCATCGCACCACCACCTTCACATTGTTCGCCCAGAAGTCGGAGTGCCACGTACGACAGCCCCGTGCCGAACATGGTGCTCCCACCTTCTATGTGCAATCCCCATCCTCCGTCTTCATTCTAATATCACAACTATTTATATCAATTTCCATATTCTCTCTTGCAATTTATAATTTCATTCATTTCACTTAATAAAAAGGAGGCTAGCTAGGGATTATTAGTTAACTTTTTCACAACTTAGTAACTCTCTATCTAATTTTATTACCAAAAATCTCCTTGTCGTCACCTTACAAAAAGCTCATGGACTATTTTAACTAGTAACCCTAATTAAAATTAAAAAATACACTACTCGATTTAATAGAGTAAACGTAAAAAATCATCAATAAAAGTACTAATTAAATATGTTAAACCAGCTAAATATATCTTGCTAACAAAACACATCATCATATATCTATAAATAAAATAAAATAAAAAAAGAAGAATAATTCTGAAAGCAAGACTATTGTTTAAGCCCAATAATTGAAGTTTGCAATACATATGAATAAGATAAGGACCAAAACTGTGGGCATATCATATATATATTGACTCTATAATTTACTAAAGAAAATAAAATATATGATGATAAGAAACATATACGTCCATATGCATATATCATTAATTTAAAGTAGTATAGCGACTAAGACAAGTAAACTAATAATATAAAAATTAGCTAGGGTTGTGTGTATATTGTAAACCTGATGGTTGTAGAGGTAGCGACAGATCTCGTGTCGATGTTCATGTGTCAACATCGCGTTAAGGGCTCCGGTTACATACAAGCCAATAACCTATCACGTACAGTACATATATACATATATGATTAATCATTAATTATAAATAAATTTGGTCCTTTGATTAACTGAGAAATTGACACACACACAAACATATATATACACCAATTAATATTATATATATATATATATGTATTGGCTAGCTCGAGTCCGAAATGATATGTGCAAGAACAATTGTGTGGTAGATTCCGAACCTAATTAAGAATATTTTGTTATTATTTTATTAGTATACGTACTACAATGATATAAATTATAATGTACATGACATGCGAGGATGGATTATTTGGCACAATCACCCAAGAAAAAAAAAAAGAAAAAGACAAGAGTTGCGAGAATAACAAAGTGATACTATAATATGGGTACGTGTGAAAATATCTTCATATATATATATATATATATATATATATATATATATACGATCTGATTATGATGCGCTGACGAATGTATAATAAATTTGGAAGATGGATGGATGCTGCAAGTATTTGTACTACATATTAATGGTGTGTATATGCGAATTATTATTATTTTTTATTAAAACGGTAAGAGTGTGGGTCGGGGTCTAAATTAATTTTTGTTTTTTTTTCTTATCTCTCTAGAAATCGAACTTAGAAACGTGCAGCTCTAAACATTAATCACTTACCGCCTGAGCTTCGCATCGTAGCTAGGGTTGTATATGGGAATTAATTGATAGTTAGAGATCATATATATAATGTAATAGAATATAGGTGATGTTACCAGGGCAGGGAGAAGAAACAAAGGACCGGCGTAGTCAGCAGGCCAAAAACCATGGTCTGTCTGCAACTTTGAATAGAATCTCAAGCCTCTTCTCAATGCTCTTTCCACTGATGTTGTAATTTCAGCTTCATCTCTATTAGTACTGCTATTAGTAGTAGTAGTAGTAGTAGTAGTAGTAGTAGTGGTGGTGTTGTCATTCGCATCATCATCTAATTCTGATCCTCCCATCTTCTCCTCATTCTCACTAATATTAATATCATCCCCGGCAAACTACCCATAACAAAACATATATATATGAATAATCATTACAATAACTTATAAAGTACGTACCTATACGAGCTATATATACTAGCTAGCTACTAGGGCAGAATAGATGACAGAATGGAATGAAATATAAGGAAGGAAGGTAGGTAGGTATATTAATAAATAATTATATTATACCTGAAGCCTGAGTAGGAGATCGGAGCTGTGTTTGGTCCGAAATCGGTTTTGAGTGAAGCGGCGGCGAGCCTGGTCGACAAGAGCCCGTTGGTGTTGAGTCCCCAAGTCATGGGGATCGAACTCCCAATACTGCCTTCCCACGTGATTGTTCCAACTTCTCACCTCTCCCTCTCCCTCTGCTTCCGACACCTTTAGCCTCCACATTCTTCTTCTTCTTATTCTTACTATTCTTATTATTTCATCTAATTCCCATTACCACCGAACAAGCCTTGTTGGCTTCTTATATATATATAGACATTATTCAAACAGACACAATTACCATTATACCCTCCTCCACTTCCATTCCATTATTATTCCTATTTTATGCGAGACTACGTAGGTATGTATCAAGATCCAATATAAACGGAGCATCAATGTGTAAATAGCTTAATTATCAAACATGGGTTTTAAAACGGGCAAATGGAACCAATTAATATAACATATCTAATTATATATATTCATCAAAATTCAGCGCCATCTACTGCTGGCACCACCACGATGTTAAGATGAAATAGATAAATACACAAAATTTACACAATAATAAATAAATATTCAAATTTTTAAAGCAATTGAGTAATAACTAGCTAATTTCATTAACTACTTGCATATATTTTTTTATCACTCAATCAATTACTATCAATTAACAATATGTAAATAATTGAATCATTTGAGTATTTTATTATATTTTTTAAAAGATTGAATTTAAGTCGTATGAATGGGGTATTTATTATAATTTTTTAAAAAAAATATAACAACTCTTGTTACTTTTTAGCAGTAAATTTGACCAAATTATTTTTTTTACAAAAAAAATAAAATAATAATTTATTAATAAAAAATGACTTGATTTACCATTAGAACGGTGTAGATTGTAAAGTCTAAATTGTGAAGAGAGAATTTTAAAATAAAGTCATTTTTCATGTCACTTAATAATCTATACCACAAATGATGTGCTTTCTTTATTTACACTCTATGTTTATAGTATAAATTTTGAGGTATAAATTAAAAGTGCAACACACATAGTGTACCAATAATATCGCATTCTTCAAAATACCTCGATTGTGAACTTGATCAGATTTTCTCGTAGTAGCCCCCACAAGAGCATAGGTAGAGCCGTAGAGATAGTTCAAAAAATATATATACACTTGAAATTTGAAAATGAACATCATTAACCATTTCTATCCTATTCAGTAGTTAAAAAAAAAAAAAAAAACCCTATATTCTATGCATCGTGTCAATTATTGTCTTACCTCACATGCTGCAAATGTGATGAGTAAACTATAAATAAAAAGTGCAACGTACAGAACTAGTAGTCTTTTTATATACAGAGTATTTATATATATATATATATATATATATACACTATGCGTTATTATTTGTACGGAAGATAGAAACTTGGTGAACATGATTTTGCTTTGTTCTATGAAAGCCATCAAACATCATAGCTTGTAAACCTCTTGTCAGTAGGCATGCGTATTGGACGGTTTTTTGGTATTTTGAGCGATTTCAGTTATTTTTTATATAGGGATCGTTTGGCAAACGGATTCAAATTGTAGCAATTTAAATTTTTTTCATTTGAATTAGAAAATTTGAATTGGGTAATTTAAACGAAAAATTTAAATTGTTGTTTGGCTCAAATAATCTTAATTGAAAATATTATTTGGATTGTTGTTTGGGTAGATGTGAAATGTGTGATTTCGAGTTATAAAATAGTGGTTGAAATGTCAAATCAAAAAATATTATTCAAAATAGATTCAAACTGTTAAAATTTTAGGGGGTGAAGAATTTGATTTTGAAGGGTTTGAATGACTTTTTTTTCATTTAGATTTTATCCCAAAAAAAGTTTTCAAATGACGATTTAGATTGAAAAATTCGTTTTAATGGCCCAAGATGGGTTCCAACCCATTTCTCAAACAATGCCTAAATCAAACTCATCATATCCAAATATCGATTTGAATTCAAGATTTGTACAAATAACAACTCAAGTAAAAATTATCATAATTTTACATTTGAATTCTTATCCAAATCATCCCTAGTTTTTTCCATCATAAAGAATGAGATGGAATGGATAAAATGATCGCCCCAAACAATTTGGTTCCTCCATTTTATCAATTCAATTTTTATTTATTTATTTTTTAACTTTTCTAATCCTACAATTCATCACATCACATTCAATTCCATTTTTTTTTATCAACTTTCCAAATCCATCACAATATTTATAAATCTCAACTATTTATAGTATATCAAAATTCGCAAAGTCAAATCATTGTACATCATTTTTCTAAACCATTACATACTATTTTCAAACCATTTTTTACATCCATTACTTAGGATGAAATTGGTGAAATAATCACTCAAAACAAGTGGTAAAAAGTGCTTTAAAAAGGGGCCATGTAGTCAAATTTCTCAAACTAATTTTCATTTTTCAATTAATGTGATTTTTGGAAGGGGAGAGGAAAAAGAAGATGTGTGACTTGAGGAGTTAGTTGACACAGTGAGTGGTCCACGTGGCAAGACAAGATAGGTTGGAGCGTGGTTTACGAACACGAAGGCTAACGCTCCTCCTCTCTCTCTCTCTCTCTCTCTCTCTCTCTTGGCTGTTTGCTAAATTCGAAAGGAAAGCGCGAAATTTGAAGCTCAATATTAAAAATTGAATTAATAAGGAAAAGAAAAAGGAGGTCTCTGTACCGTCTCTTATCTCGAAAAAGAAAACTAAAACCAATTCTAAAATCAAGAATTTGAATTTCCCTTCCCTTCCCTTCCCTTCCCTTCCCTTCCGTTGTTGTTTGGTTGAAACGGGAAGCGAGAAATGAAGGCGGCGGCGGGGGCCGGGGCGGGGGCGAGGCAGGCGAACGGGAGAGGGAGAGGGAATGGGAATGGGAATTCGAATTCTCAGCAGCAGCAGCAGCAGCAGCAGTTGGCGTACGAGCTGAAGCACAAGGTGTTGAGCTCACTGAACAAGCTTTCAGATCGAGACACATACCAACTGGCCTCCGACGACCTTCACAAGACCGCTCAGTGCTTGTCTCCCGACGCCATCCCCCACTTCCTCTCCTGCATTTTGGACACTGACTCCCAACACAAGTCCTCCCTCCGCAAGGAATGCATCCGCCTCATCGGCACTCTTGTGGCCTCCCACCACCGCCTCATGGCCCCTCATCTCCCCAGGCTCCTCTCCGCCATCGTCAAGCGCCTCAGAGACCCCGACTCCGTCGTCCGAGACGCCTGCCTCCACACGCTTGCCCTCTTGGCCGACGCCCACGCCGATGACGACGCCCTCTTTGTGCTGCTCGTCAGGCCTCTCTTTGAAGCTCTAGGCGAGCACAATAAGCAGCTTCAGTCCGGATCCGCACTCTGCCTCGCTACCGTCATCGACCACACTCCCCACCCTCCGCTGCCGCTCTTGCAACGGATGTTGATTCGAACCACCAAGTTGCTTAAGAATCCCCATTTCCTCGCAAAGCCTGCAATTATCGACTTGAATAGGAGCATTATCCAGGTAGCTGCGGACTCTTTCTTTCTTTTTTTTAAAAAGTTTAGTTTTGGTTTGAAGTAATTGTTTATGGTTACTGATAAAATTCAATCTCTGTTCTACATCAGGCTGGGGGTGCTTCTACTCAGAGTGTTGTGTCTGCTGCTATGGCCGGCATTCAAGAATCTCTTAAAAACAGCGACTGGTTGACACGCAAAGCCGCTTCTGTGGCATTAGGCGAAATCGCTTCGAGCAGGGGATCTCTTTTAGCTTCTTTTAGGGCGTCCTGCATCCGATCCCTCGAATCATGTCGCTTTGACAAGGTCTCTTCTCAATCCAAATCGTGCTCTTTTTTTTTTTTTTTTGGAGAGTCTTCCTTTCCTTCCCCTTCCTTTCAAATGTGCAGGACTAAGACATACATTATATATATGTGCTTCTCAATTGCAAGTGCTTATGATTTTAACAGGTGAAGCCTGTTAGAGACACTGTATTGCATGCCCTACAGTGCTGGAAAACTCTTCCAGGAACCCACACTCCTGAACCTTCAGAAGCAGGATCTTCTATAAAAGGTTCACTTTTATTATTATTATTATTATTTCAATTCTCGAATTTTCAATTTTCTTGCTTTATAACACATCCTTGGAATCTTATCTTAGGACACGGTTGGTTAACCATATTATATTGTGTTACATGTTATAAGCTTATAAAATTTGTGTAATATCTAAAATAATGATAAAATAGTCTTATATATTACAGTAGATAACACGGTTTAATACGAAACAATTTTTATTATTTATTTATTTATTTATTTCTTATTGGACCCTTATATAATTTGTATTTTATTAAATGTGTCTTTCATATCATCCAGTAGTACAGTAGTTTGAGCATGTCAAACATCATATTATATTCTAGACTAAGGTATGTTGTACCTGTATACTAGAGTATTGACCACCATGAAATTGTAATGTTACTGATGACTGAAATGACCACTTTATTGTTTCCCTGATGTATTTGCTTGTCATGTCTTCTCATGTATGTAATACAATTTTTCTTCACTTTCTACAGAAAATTTTTGTGGTGCTGACTACAGTGATATTACAAGTGCCAGCGAATCGGGATCGAAGGATGTTACCTTCAGGAAAGTTGGTATGAGCTCAACTAAGGGCAGGGTTCCTTTGTCTGTCAGGAAAAGATGTCAAAATTATGTTGAAAATTCTCAACAACAATCCAAAGAAGATGATTGGCGTATTGAAATTGCAGTTCCTAAAACTCATGCTATGTCTTATGAGGAACTCAACATTGAAGAATCTGAGGGTAGCTCTGTTACTAAGACTTTTGAAAGATTGAGTACTGATGTTGCAAGCATACGGAATATTGGGTACGAGTACGTTCATATGGATGACAAACAGGAGTGCTCTTCTGTTACCAATCTTGCCACCAATAACTTCGAGACCAAAACTGTGAAAGTTACGCATCATGATCCTGAGGAGAGAGGTGTGCCGAAGCTAATGGAACGAGATCAGCAGTTTGCATCTGAAGAGACTTGCAATGAGGAACAGATATACTCGACAAAGATTCGGGACCGTAGAAGTCTCGATTCAACTTTGACGGACTCTGGTTCCCCGAGTTCCCATGGATGTTGTTTGCAAATTGCAAATGAAATGGTTTGCATCCGAAAGCAACTTGCACAGATAGAGGACAAACAGTCTAACTTGATGAATCTTTTACAGGTATCTGGAAAATGTATTTTTCTTCTCTCTTTTAACGAAACCTCCATCGGAGAGAAATTACTTCATCAAAACAAGAATATCTTTTATTGCATTAGAGCAGTCACAGGAATCGGAGATTCGGCGCTGCTCAAGCTCAGGAGAGAAATCTACTTGTTTCCATAAATCATTGTTCTACACACACTTAACTAGCCTTAATAATAATCAGCAAGAGTGTGAAGCACCTTAGTTTGAGTGCTATCTTTGAGATGTTCTTTGCATGAGCCAATATTAGTTTACACTTGAATCTTTTGTTATATGTGCATCTTGCAGTACTGATCACTTTTATACATTGGTTGTCTGTGCCATCTTTTATTTTCCTCAGGTGTTTACCACTGGAATAATGGATAGCTTAGCTACGTTACAGTCCAGGGTGGTATGTGTAGAAGATGTAGTGGATGGATTAGGTCAGGACGCTGTTTACAGGGAGGAACGCTCCGGTTTAGCAACCTCAAAACTGTCAAAGCAAAGCCAGATACTGCATTCAGCAAGACACTCCACATCCACTCCTAGGCCATCTGTAGATCTTAACAATAGACAACCTTCTTTGCTGTCTTTAAAAACTAACGAAACTTGGGCAGAGAATGTATTGGAGAGAAGCCTATCGAACACGTACAGTAAACAGGGTCCCGAGATGTGGGGTAATAGTAAGGTGAAGATGAGTAGGAATCCTATTGCGATGGACATCATGAAGAATGCTAGGCAGGCCGCACGGAGGACAGATTGTGGTCAAGCAAGGAAGGATCCTATTTTCGGCTCAGCTTCCAGTGTTGTGGCCACAAAAAGTGGGTTTGAGAACAAACATAGCATCTGGAAACGTGTGAGAGGATTCATGTGTGATGGGGATCTCGACTCTGCATATGCTGAAGCTCTTAATTGTGGGGACGAACTTATTCTGGTGGAGCTTTTTGACAGCACGGGTCCTGTGCTCGAGTGTTTATCATCCAGGACTGTCAGTGATGTTCTCAGTACTTTGGCATCGTATCTCCTAGAACAGAAATATATAACCTCTGTGATTCCTTGGATGCAGCAGGCAAGTTTTTTGTTTTTGTTTTTGTTTTCCTTGCCATTTATTTTTCGTTTGAATTTCACTACTTAATACGTAGTTTCTGTAAGCCCAGCCCCAGCTATAAATCCAGGTGATATGATTCTCCCTCCTACTCTCACTTGGTCCTGGATTGTCAGAATTGGTGCCCACTGACCTTTTATGCCATTGTGGATGTCTCTTCTGTTGTTCTAAGCAGATAACATGTCATGGATAATAGAACTGAAACATCATGCTATTTTCTGTCTTGTTAGGTTGTTGACCTGAGCAATATTAATGGACCCAACTATCTTGTTCTGACGGCAAAAGCAAGGCAAAAGTTCTTGTCTGCAATTCAGGATGCTGCAAATATGGATTTTTCTAATCCTTTGGAGAAAAGATGCGTTGGTCAAATAGCGGTGAAGTTGCAGCACTTATGGGGTGAGGTTTTTTTTTTTTCCTTTTTTTTTGGGGGCGGGGGAAGTTAATGCTTTTAGGCTTCAATTGTACATGAGTGCATCAGTGCAAGGAATTCTTGCAATTTCAAAGGAAAATGTTGTTAAGAATGAGTTTTGCATATATTGCAGGAAATGTCTCCTGAATGTCTTTGATAAGACTCAAGGTCGTGTGTGATGTTGGGTTTGCATTTTCCTCCGGAGGTTCCAATGCTTGACGGTTGTAATATGTTGTTGGCTCAGAGTCTTCGACTGTTGCTAGCTACTTTGGTCTAGGATGGCATCGTCAGCTCACTAAAGCCCTACTCTGAATGTAACATGCGGATCTGTAGCAGCGGTTGTCCATGTTTTGTGATCTTGAGGGTTTGTTGCTTTTCAGTGAGCTTTTACAAAGTCAGTTTGATTGCTACAATCATGCTTGTTGCTATGTTGACTGTTGAGTTTCTCTGACTGAATTTGAGTTCCAACGTAGAGAGCTTTCAACAACACTATTAAGCCCTTTCATTTCGTTAATTACAAATCATTTGTTTAGCAAGTACCACTTTATTTCTTTTTTCATTTTTACTTATTGTGGAAGAAAAAGAAAAAGAAATCAGGTAATTATAGATCGTGCACTTGCACTGATTAATTTATTTGCTCTTGTGCAACATACACACCTTTGCGGGATTTATTTCTACCAAAGTCCTGAGATTCTTGCCAAAGATTTTTTCGTATTACCTCAAGCTCAAAAAACTTGGCTACCACGAACAATATCCTAGTGCAGATGATACACATCTCGACTTGCTACAAAAAACCCTCAGATTTCATTAAAAGAACAAGAATAGGTTCAAAAATACAACAAAGCAAATGGATAGACCAGCTGAGAGATCTTATACAGTTCAACCTCTATCCGTAATTTGGTACAAAGTTCAGATTCTCATGGAAGCTGATTTCTCATTAAAACCATATTTTGGAGATTGGCTATAGTGGTCAAAATCATCTGGAGGTTCACTCTTGCTCCGCCCGTTCCCTTGTTTGCTTCGCCGATTCACCTCTGATCCGCCTTCACCATCATTTATGCACTGGTTTTTATTCTTGAACCTTTCACCGTTGCCAGCATTCAAGTTTCCCTTCTCGGTACAAGTTAACTGAGTCTCCTTGGGAGCCTCATAGAGAGTAATACCACTTCCTCCACTTTGAAGCATTGCTTCTTCTTGGTTGTCCTCCTTCACCTGAAAAGTTTCGAGGATTTCAACCACCTGAGTCATGAGAGGCCTGCCTTTCGGGTTTTGGCTAAGGCACTGATATGCCAAATGGGCAACCTTCATAGCCGTTTTAGCCGAGTACTGCCCTTCCATTCTGGGGTCTAGAATCCGCAAGAGCTTCTTGTTATGATTTAAAAGTGGGCGAGCCCACTCAACAAGGTTGTGTTCTCGGCTAGGTCTGCTCTTATCCATTGCTCTCCTTCCAATAAGCATCTCGAGTAGCACTACTCCAAATCCATATATATCACTCCGAGCTGTTAGATGTCCTGTTTGGATCAATCAAACTTCCTTTTAGACTACTAAGATGGCTTAAGCAATATCCAAGTCAAAAAGTACTAGAAGGGGCAAAGGAATAATAATATTATCTTAATATAGATAATTTTACCAGAAATGATAAGAAAGAGAGAGAGGAGATATTGATATATATATATATATATATATATATTGATTTGAATTACAAGATTTTGCCAAACAATAGCCCAAATCAAAGCAATCTATTTTTTTTTATATGAATTGCGTACCAAACGACCCCTTAATATGTAATCATGATATATAATATATATATATATATATATATATGTCGATGCTGACCCATACTTATCATAAACAGTCAGGAAATTGCTTCCGAGAAAGAAATTTGAAGTGGGGATTTCTATGAAAACCTTTCTTTTTTTGCATCAATTCAGCAGCAAATTAAATGGTTCAGACTCGGCAAAACGGTGACTCAACTCACCAGTCATTACATATTCAGGAGCAGCATACCCATATGTGCCCATCACCCGTGTTGAAACATGGGTTTGGTCACCCATAGGCCCTTCCTTTGCAAGGCCAAAGTCTGAAAGCTTTGCATTAAAATCCTGCACAAATTTACGCAGAAAGTAAATAAACGTCTGAGTTACATATAAAGGCAAATTCTATCGTGGTTTCCAAAATGCAAAAAGAATTACAGCAGAATACATGAGACATTTGCATGGACTGCCTCTACATATTTGAAGTATTCTTTGGGGTAAGTAAGGTTTAATAAGAGTATTGTTTGACTGCCTTAGGGCCCAATCATCCTCCTTTCAGTAACATTCTGACTTCCAAAGAGCAAATGTAAATTTTATATATATATATATATACACACACATAAAAGGGAATGTCAACAGGAGTTAAGAGAGAATATTAAAGTTTATGCTAGAGACAGTATTCATTGTTTATGTTCTACTTTTAATTTCCTATCGAAACCTCAAATTATGTAGATAATAAACTTAAGCAACAAAAATCGAAAAGAGAGAAAACCAACCGCATCCAACAAGATGTTTGATGTCTTGAAGTCGCGGTATATGATAGGGCACTCTGCACCATGGAGGAAAGCAAGCCCTTTTGCAGCGTCTAAAGCAATCTTCATCCTTCTTGACCAAGTAAGTGGACAGCCAACTCCTGCCATTCAAAACAAATAACATGAAACATGAAGATGATCAGCCATTTAAAAGAAAAAAAAAATCTGCATTTAAAGAGGCTATTAGATTGCATATTGCACCATAATAAACTTACTGCGGAAAAGATGTTTCTCTAGGCTGCCACTTGCCATGTATTCATAAACCAATAGCCTGTGGTCATCCTCACAGCAATACCCAATAAGCTTCACAAGATTCCCATGCTTGAGCTGCCCTAAATAGTTAATCTCTGCCTGCAAGAGGACGGGGAACCAAATCTTCATGAACACATACAATACAATATGGAAGATTGTCCGCTAAGTGATAGGAGACCTGTAACATATTGATAGGAGAAGGCAATGAGTCTGACCTACTCCACTCCAGTAAATGTCGTCTAGTCTCAGTTATAACTGATTTGAATAGAATCATGGTTGTCTATGATTAAAGTTCAACTTGTAAGTTACATTCTAGTTTCTAAATTGTCCCAAATCTTCGCTCAAGCTAAAGATAAAACTTGAAAAAGAAGTTGTTCCCGTGTCGCATTCATTTATTTATTTAATAAAAGGTAAGTAAGATATTGAAGAGGGAGACAAGTAAAATACCAGCCATTCCCTGTCACCTTGGTAGCCTTCTGGATTGAGTTCCTTAATGGCAACTTGGGTGGTCTTGTAGCCGGGGCGCACACTCTCATCGATGAGTCCTTTATAGACAACACCGAATCCACCTTCACCAAGAATTAAATCAGGGCGGAAACGCTTGGTGGCCAACCTCATCTCCTCGTAGGTGAAGATGTCGACGTTGTTATATCCGGGATTTTGGCGTAGATCCCTCACATTCCTGGTAGGCAACGGGGTGCGGGAGCGGGCGCTGGCGCTGTCAGGGTTTGGTGATGTGCCCGATGCTATATCATTTGTTGAAATGAAATGACATATTATGATTTGATAGGATAGGAAGAAGCACACACAACACAAAGTCAGTGAATTGTGAATCGTGATGGAAACGGCATCTCTCACTCAATTTGTTGCAGTGATAAATAAAGATCCCCCTTTTGTTTAAACGTCTCTTTAGTAATAATGAATGAATATTCATCTTCATGTACAAATTCCATATTGGTGCGAACAAAGTTATTGGACTTATTTTCATATTTTTATAAGAATCTATCCAATCCAATCCAACCATTAGTTAGTTTAGGAACCGCATTTAATTACTCTTTCCCAAGTCAAAACAAACTGAAAGCATTTGACTTTCATCGGACAAAGTTGCATAAATGTCCATGTATTCGGAAAAAAAAAAAAAAAAAAAAGAAAGAAAAGAGTTGAAACTGGTGATTGAATTTGAGAGTAAGTAGAAAGAGAGAGAGAGAGAGAATGGGAATTGAAGAAGAAAAACCGAACCTGGGATCCTCCGACGGGGTTGGGGTTGGTCGTCTTCGATGCTGAAACAAATCCCCATTGAATTCAAACCCTTTTTTAAGGAAACAATACAATGAATCCTCAACTCTAAGGGCCGACCGACAATCACATTTTCATTACGAAAGATTGGATTGGATTGGATTGGAATCCTTGTTTATCCCCAAATCTATGAGTGAATTGGGTATTGGAAATGTCACAGATCTCAATGCTTTGTGGGGGGCGTTGCCATTTGCGATGGATCCGTCTTTTTCTTCTTCAATTCAATGTTGTGCTTCTCATTTGGATTGGATTTGAGGGATTTCATTATCAAACTTACTCACACAACACGAGTTGAGTTAACACGATGCTCATTGTTAACACCCAAAGAAAAGAAAAGATTGACTTACTATTTTGTCTCTTGCTAAGATTTTCCATAAAGCAAGCACTTCCTTTCTTTCTAATTCCATCCTTACCTCACACTTTCTACTTTATTATACATTTACCCATTTTTCGCCCTTTTTTCTTTCTTTCTTTCTTTTTTTGAATATAGAAGTTGATGGGTTTAATAACACATTAGCCCTACTACATGGTCTGGTCCGGTCTGTTTGTTTTTGTTTTGGAAGGGTCAATGCTATGCTAACAAAGCAATTCAGAAGATGATTGATTTCTGATTGTATTTAAGAGTGGCTACGCTAACTCATCAACAGTGACTTGGTTTTAATTATTAATACAAGCCAGCCAGCCAGCCAGTGTTTGAAGTTGAAGGAAAAGGAATTCAGCTCGTCTTACGTCTATGTTGCTTGCCACTACTACTAGTGGTTGGTTCATGCTCATGCGGATGCAATTCTTCTTAATACTTAAAACAATCAACATATATCATCCGGCACTCATTCCATCTTTGGCAACACTCATAATAATAATGTAACCCACTTGGAAGACAAGCAACAAACAAATATAGAGATACAGTACATAACTATGGTATGGATAGATCAAAATAAAGACCAAGAAGCAAGCAAGCAAGCATCCAATTCCAATTCCAGCAACACTTTATAAGTTGCGGTTTTCCTTTCCTCAGCTCACTCTCATCACAGGACAGACATGGACATTATCTGACGAGCAAGGCCTGGATCTTGGCTCAACAACTCTCTCAAGTTATTCTCCACTTCCGCCATTTGTTTCTCTAAGTACTCCTTCGAGCTCTGTCTCACACAGCACAAACCCCCAAAAAATTCATTTCACCATCAACGGCAACAATAATATTATCTCCAAAAGAGAAAAAGGACGCTACCTGCAACGAGGCAATTGCTGCCTCGCAATCCTTGAGCTTCTGTTCTTGTTCGTTCATCAAAACCGACTTGGGCTCTAATACGAACCTGCCCATGCAATGAGAAAGGAAAACCAATTCCATTAGATGTTTCTTTGTTTTTAGTTCCAGCAAAGCAAATAACCGACTAGAAAGCTGTCCAAAGAACATAGGTTTGTTGCTGGACTTGGGTTTAATTCTGAACACTCACGTTCTCCCTGAAAAAACAAAAGAGAAATAAAAGTTATATATACAGCAGATTGAATCCCGATAATAATATGAAAACGAATTCACAGAAATCTTTAACTCACTAACATAATCAACTCTTGTGAATATAGCATATACAGTGTGTTGGAACTCACTAACACACATGATTGTAATTTCTATGAATATATGATGATAGAGTGAGGATAGTAAATGCCACAACATAAAGCAAGCATAACAAAATAGAAGATAAATGTTACCAATGGATTTGAAGGTGTTGGTATCGTCAGACAAGTGTCGAAGCTCTTCCAAGGTTAAGAAAGCACGCTTCTTTTCACCTTCTTTATTCCGCATCTGATTCTGCACCTGTTTTGTTTTTTTGGTTTTTTTTTTTCAATCGCATTTATTTAACAAAATCATCTTTTAGCCAAACAGATGCAGAAACGAAATAGTATAGAAAAGTGAAGAGCAGACCTGCTTGAGTTTTCCAGTGATCTCTATCATCCGGCCTTGAATCTCCATAAATGTCTGTAAAGTCAAATCCCAAGATTTAACCCTACCTCTCTTAGCTAATTGAAAACCAACACCTCATACACATACACAAAAAACAAAAAAAAAAAAAAAAAAGGCTGACCAACTCACAGTTCTGTTAGTTTCGTCGGCCATTGGAATCAGAAACTAGTGTACTGTTGAATTCCGCAAAGGACAGCACGATTCAAATTCGATTCTATCAAACCAAATGTTAGAATAAAAGAAACAAAGAGATTCCCAATTTCATTCCACACTCTCAACACGTTTCGGGTTAACCACCCAAGAAACAAGTGTATCCAAACAAAACCAAATTTCAATAACTTCAAATCGGCAAATTCTCTGTTGGGGAAAGTTTAGAAGGTTCTTTATTGTGAACTAACATGTACTGTATTAAATTAACCCAAATTAAGAAGAAAAACAAAAAACAAAAAACAAAACCCTCCAAAACCGCAGCAACAAGAAGCTACCATCTTCGTCCCCTACTCCAATCAAGCACTCTCCAATACATATCAGGTGAAAAAGTATCATAGATCATCCTCAAGACAACGTGAAAAACATGAACATATAAAACCCATCAAATCTAGCTACCAACAAAAATGAATCTTTGATGCAGATTCAGTGACAGCCAAGAAGAAAACATGAATCTCAAGGGCATTTCCTAGCTAATTAATCTAGATCAAGACCCAATTTCTTTATATTTTTCCTCATAGTCCAAACAAGAAAAATCCCCAAATGGGTTATTGATAAAATGCAAAATCACACAAACCCAAGACATAAAAAACGCCAATGATCAGTGAGTAAGTGGGATCAATTCAGCTGTATAAAGACTCATACTTTCACAACAAAGAAGCATAAAAATTAATATCGAATTCATTCATAACATACCTTGGGGTTTGGGTATGAAAGTGAAAATGGAAATCTCAATCTCTCTGCCTCTCTCCGTTAGTGCGTTGAAGCAAACAGAGTGTATCTTGAAATGAAAGGACAAGCAGGTGTAGGTGTTGGTGTTGGTGTTGGTTTGGAGTAATGGAAGCTGAGCAAATGAAATTGAGATGAAAGTGGCGCCGTGCAAGGCGAGGTGGTCGGTCGGGTCGGCGGAGTTTCGTCTGCTGAGTGAGAGAGAGACAGACTGACTGACTTGCGAGAGTTTAGCGCTTCAAACCAATCAATAAATACCTATTCAACTTCAACCTGTACCCGTGCAATATAACAAAATCCCAACTTCGTCCCTTGCTTTTTTCAATTTTCTTAAATTGTCCCGTTTGTTTGTTAAACATTCAAAAACATTCTTCCGTCCCATTTTAGCAATTAGCACCAAATCACCTATGGTATTGGTTTTTTTTTTTTTTTTTTTGGCCTCGACACCTATGGTTTGGGTTGGTCTTAATTGGAACTATTTAATATTCCATAAATACCCTTAAGAAAAAGTGAATAATTATGGGTATTTTGATAACATTTTTATTTTCTGTTTTTTATTTTTTTAGCAGAAAAGTGCAATTTTATTTTTAAAAACGCGTTTCGTAAGTCTGTTTTCGTTTTCTGTTTTTTTTAATTGAAAATAAAATTTCAAAAACAGAGTAAATAAAAAATTCTTATTGTTAAAATTTTTTTAAACAAAAACTTCAAATCTTTAAAACTATTTTGCGTATTTTTTCAATTCTACACTCTTCACATATTTCATCGTTATATAGATATATATATATATATTTTTTATCTTTTCACTATCACTTTGTCAATTACAACTATTATTTTGTGTTTTTTATTTTTAAAAATAAATCACAAATAGAGATTACCAAACATATTTTTTATTTTTTTGCTTTTATATTTTAAAGTCAAAATAGCAAAAATACTTCCAAATTTTTGTTTATAGAGCAAAACCATAAATGTTATTAAACATAGCCTCTATTGCTCGACCTATTTATCCATGTCATTGTTTTTCTAATTAACTATGGTTATGGAAGCCTTCATAAATACCTTTTGCTAAATTTGACCAATGAAAGAATAATATAAAAATAATATAAAATAAAAGATACCCACTTGTTTGGGGTGGGCATTTTGTCCATTCAATTTTATTCCTTGGGATGGGAAAAAAAGGTTTGAACATGGTTTGAAAAAAAATAATGTTGAATGGTTTGACTTTGCAAATTTCGATGTGATATAAATGGTTGAGATTTAAAGATATTGTATAGGGATTTGGAAAGTTGAAAAAAATGGTTGAAAACAAATAGAATGAAATGGTTTGTAGGATCAGAAAGTTGAATGGTTTGGAATAGTATGGAATGCAATGTGATGAGTGGGAAGGTTTGCCCAAACATGGGGTACATTGTGCTAATATTGTTGTAGTTTTATATATTACCACTCATCGCGCTCAATTTTTTTTATTTTTATATTTTTACTTTAAATCCTATAATATTTTCATTCATTTTTTTTATCTTTCAATTTTTTTAAATTTTTTTTAATATCACAATATTTTTTATTTTTTATTATTACCTTATTTTATATATATTTTTATTTTGTCTTTCAATTTTAAAAGTTACTTTGTATATTTTTTAAATGATCAAAATTTTATAATATGTTTCCTTAATTTTTATATATTTTATAATTTAATACAGAAAAAAACAAACTAGTTTATTTAAGTATTGCTTTACGAATTAGGTGATTCTCTTTAGCTACTGACATTGTAACCCTAACAGCTCAAACACCTCACACTCTCTCGCCCATCTCGCCGATTCCACCTCTAAGACCTCACTCTCCGTCTCTCGCCCTCTCGCCGACAGCCGACTCCACCCTCTGGCCCTCCAGCCGTCTGTTCAATTCGTGATTCAGTGCTACAGTCTGTCTCTGGCCTTGCAGTTCAGGAAACAGAAACAATCTCGAACACCAACACCCAAAATATGTCAGGGTATGTATCAATCCTTGTTCACTTCATCCTTTGAATCACTGCTGATTCTATTTTACCATAAATAATTTGTTTAATCTTTTCCCAAAAAAAAACCCTTAAATTCTTAGTACCCTAGACTAGACTAGAATAGAAAAAGGATTTTACTGAGAAGACTTTTTATGTCGAAGTTTCAATTTGAATTTTTTTTTTGGTTGTTTATTTGTTGTTGCTGATGGTTTTGATGGTTTTGAGTTTTGAGAGATCACTTTGATGGTGATGGTGGTGCAGGGAAGAAGCTGAAGTAGCAGTTGAGGTGGCGCCCGTCGCGGCGGCCCCAGCTCTCGGGGAGCCGATGGACTTAATGACGGCGTTACAGTTGGTGCTGAGGAAGTCTTTGGCCCACGGAGGGCTCGCCAAAGGCCTCCATGAGGGCGCCAAGGTCATCGAGAAGCACGCCGCCCAGCTCTGCGTGTTGGCCGAGGACTGTGACCAGCCTGACTATGTCAAGCTCGTCAAGGGCCTCTGCGCCGACCACAATGTCAACATGTTGACCGTCCCCAGTGCCAAGACCCTTGGCGAGTGGGCTGGTGTAAGTGCCTCTTTCTCTGTATTGTGTTTTCAATAATTGAGCTTAGGATGATTAACACCGATACACTTATTTATAGTAGAAGTTGAAGAAGATTTTACATTGCTATGCTATGGATGCAACTTTTCTTTTGTGAATATGTAATTGCTTCTATAAAACATGATAAGTTGAGATGGTTTCATTAAAATCCAAAACATCTTTTCGATCTTTTACTTAATATAGACTGCCTTTTTCTTTCAGAGGTTGAAAAATGTAGGTAATTTTAAGCCAGGAAACTAGACTCGATTTTGATAGCCATGCCCATCAACCTGTTAATAGCGTTGGATGATTTTCCTCTTTGTTATTGGTCTCCTCGCTTAGTAAGATAAGATGAGATAGTTTTGTTAAAAGCCAGGCGTCTTATATAGGAGCTTCCAAATATTAGGTTGTTTAGGGGAGAAAACCATAGGATTCACATCTAAAAGCCACGCCAAGTTCCTATTAAAAAAAAAAGCCACATCAAGCAATCTTTTGTAGACAGTAAATGATTATTGGTCGTAATGTCATTCTGGTTTTCTTGAATTCAGATGGACTTTGACTGGGTGTTGTGTTCTTTTGAATGCAGTTGTGCAAGATTGATTCTGAGGGAAAGGCCAGGAAGGTTGTCGGATGCTCCTGCGTCGTTGTTAAGGTACATTACAGTCTCAATCTTCATTAGGATGCCGTTTTGTTTTCCTTCACCATAGAGGAAAAAAATTGGAAATCGGCTTATGTTGTGCTTTTGCAACGATTATAAGTTTTTGCTTTGCTTCATTCCTTGCAGGACTTTGGGGAGGACCACGAAGCCCTCCATGTTGTTCAGCAGCACGTCAAGGGCTAATAATTTTTGATTGGGTATTATAGTTTTGCAATCTTCATTGACGACCTTGTTTCAATCAATGGGATTTCATGTTTAGAGAGTTTCAGATTGTTTTCTTTTCTTTTTATGACTACTGCTGCGGTTTTCTTTGAGTAGTCTTTTTTTTTTTTTTCTTTCTGAATTGTTGCTCTTTTAGTAATCTCAATTCCAGGTATGCTGCTTTTATTTTATTTTATTTTATTTTCTCTCACTTGAGATTATACTACATTTTAGAATAATCTCTCAAATTGAATTCATTCATAACATACCTTGGGGTTTGGGAATGAAAGTGAAAATGGAAATCTCTATCTCTCTCTCTCTCTCTCTCTCTCTCTCTCTCTCTCTCCGTTTGTGCGTTGAAGCAAACAGAGTGTATCTTGAAATGAAAGGACAAGCAGGTGTTGGTGTTGGTGTTGGTTTAGAGTAATGGAAGCTGAGCAAATGAAATTGAGATGAAGTGGCGCCGTGCAAGGCGAGGTGGTCGGTCGGGTAGGCGGAGGATCGGAGTTTCGGCTGTTGGTGAGTGATTGAGTTGAGTGATTCAGTAACATATATCCACACATAAGGCATAACATAAAGTCATAAACATTACAAAATATTGTCTGAAAAAATAAAAATAAGAAAGAGCATTGGCTTACAATATGTAATGCAGAAGAAGAAAATTAGTGTTCGCCTCTAGAATTAAGCGCGCATATATTGGAGGAAATACAGGTGACGTGTGATTATTGTTAAATATGTCTTTCGACTTAAGAAGCTTTATATAATCCATGATAATATGTGGTTGATTAATTGAGGTAATTGAGTATTTAATTAATTCGCAACTAAAAGGCAGCGTCTACGATACTCTCCCAGAGCCCAGATTGGAAATATATTCCGATACGACGAGTAGTTTAAGGTGCAGTTCTTCATAAACACTCCTGTGATTTCCTGTTTGCGTACATACATTGATTAATTTTATCATCAATCTTCATTTACGAATTTCATGAAAAAATTGTAATCAACAGTTTAAGTAGAATCAATGTATGTATTTACCTGTTGGGGAAAGTCGCCATCTTCCATCTGCATATTGATCAATAGTCTTATTCCCTGTTGTATGGGCGTCGCATCTACTTCAGCCTGACATTGTCAAGCCATGCATATTAATTATTATCTAATTATCAAATTGGTGATCGATTATATATATATATATATATATATATATCTATGCAAGTCTAATATTGACCTGGCCAGCCTTAATGAGGGACAACAAAGCCCAAGCAGTCTGAACCAAGTTTGCGCGCTGTCCTTCCAAGTCGGTGTACACCTTGTTTCGGCTTGAGAGATAGCTCTCACCCCATCCCCCGTTTGGAAGCTGCTTCGAGAGCAAAAACTTGCATGCTTTGCGTAGAGTGGCGTTGTTGGCGTAGCTCTTCCCGCACGCTGTGAGGCCTTCCACTGCGAACCAAGTGCCATAAGTGAAGCAGATTCCCCAGCAGCCGTACCAGGAGCCATCACCATTCTGCATCTCCTCTATGTAACACACTCCTCTCTCTATGCTCTTCTCTATTTCTTTTCTTCGGTGATCCGCATCGCATAATTTTCTGAATAATGCCAATCCTTGGATGGCCGACGAAGTGCATTCTACGTACCTAATAACAACACTAGCATTAACTGATTTGATTCGACTGGTTATATTAATGTCCTTGCATTTTAAATACCTTAAAGACATCAGTCAAATGAAACACTTACTCTCGCTCGATAAGCGTATCCTCAAAGAACTCTGTGGGGTTGAACTTCTGCAAGAATAAGTAGCATCGACCACTACTAGTGAGTTAATTAAAACAATGAGGATGAAGAGCATACAATTTACGCTATTCTTCTCTGATTGTTACATATTTGCAGATCTAATTAATTATAAGATACATATGTACCTCCAACCAACGGAATGCTCTTTGACTCTCCCAAGCAGGGAAGCCACCATTGCTGCTCTGTAATTAAGTAATATATATATATATATATATGTAATTAGACATACAAATTAAAGATTTTGTGTAGTGACATATTAGTTATCTTTATCACCTGAAGAGAAAGCAGAACATTGACTGCATCATAAAATCGCTTGTTTTCCATTTTTGGTCCTACTAGTCCTTCTGGCAGTTGCGAGAACAAGAGCGTGGCCTGCAAATACACACATACACACACAAATATATTAATATAATAAATTTCTATAAAGAGGATATACAAATACATATGCATTATAATTTATACAAAAATGGATCAAGAACCTTTAGGCCTTCTGCAGTACAGTCAGAGACTTGCCAACCGTGGTCTTGTATTGAGAATGTCCATGCTCCTTTTGATATGTGTCTGTACATCTTCCTGAAGTCTCCAGATGGATTTTCTCGAACCTGCATATTTTGTGTGGTGTAGTTAATAGTGTTATAAGTGAACATATTATACACATTTAGTTGTAACCTTAGTTAGTTGCACGATCAAATTATCTTTATTATATTGATATTGATATTGATATTGATATTGACATGGAATTAGAATTGAGACCTGTGAATCCTTGATAAATTCATGTGCCCTCCTCAGTGTGGGCCCATACTCTTCATTCAAGTTACATGACATTATTGCCTGAACTGCAAAGGCTGCGTCCCACATTTGAGAACCAAAGCTCTGCATCATATACATATAAATAGGGAAACAATATTTCATAATTAATTGAAAGCTACCAACTCCAATCAAACTTTGTATGTAGTAAATTTGTATGAATAAAGGGAAACTAACTTGAAATTTGAGGCCATCTTCGGCAACCCAAAAGTAGTCTGGAATCCTGGCCAAGTGCAGCTTGTATGCTTCCGAATTTGGATCTTCAACCCAACACGCAATCAAGCATAACACCTACACTTGGTGGTGTATATATATGCACAACTCATTCACTTAATTTGAAGCTTTAAAGGCAATATATAGCAATATTCAAGAAATCATGATCACCTTCTCTACGCATCCAATGCAAAGGTATCTACTATTTTCATCTTCGTAATGCACGTGTTGAATTGCTACTTCCAGGGCCTTGTCTCGCAGCTTCGAAAAAGGCCAACGCCTTAGAACTGGCTCTGCTACATGCTGCAGAAACCCCCAAACCATATCTTGCACCATCGGATGTGGATAGTACAGATCCTCCTGATCATGCATTTATCACGTTTATGTTTATATATATACATCCTTGCAATATACGATACCATGATATTGATACATATTATGTATATATACCTTTGCAAAGGTGTTTCGGGCTTGATTCCAGTGTATTTGATGATAGGGTTGGGTGTAGAGTTCTTGCCTGAGGGACAGAACCAAAGCGGTGATTTGACCAACAAACCTCTTTCCATACAAGTAGGACATTGGCATGTAAACCAACCGACAGTAGCTCAACATTTTTCCTGCAATTAATATTGCACTGCTTAATTCTTTTCTATAATTGAAGACTAATTACATGTATGCGTGTGGTGTGAGTGGATGATTAATTACCAGGATGAATGGGAAATATTGTGGGGAGAAGCCAAAACTCAGGGGGCAGCGGGTTACAACCAGACCACTCGTACACACCAAGCACCTAATCAATCAAATTAAATTCATCTACTATTACTAACTATTAATAGGTAGATCAGACTATAATAATAAGTGCTTAAGCTGGAAAATATTTATCACAGCCACCGCCTTTGTCGTAATTATTATTAATTTTTTTTATCATTTTATAAACACCAGTCATGATACTTTTTCGTTCAATTTTATTTTAAAAATGTTGTGTTCTCGGTAAAGATTAAACTTAAACTTATATTCATTGATTGTTTTAAGAATAATGCTAGACATACCAGCTCTTTTATCAATTTTTTTCAGCTTGCTCTTTCTCTCTTATCGTTCTTCTACTTTTCTTTATTTTGAATCTCCTCTTTTTTCTTTCCTTAATGGCTAGTGTTAAAAAAAAAATTTTTGCCGCCACCATAAACTGTAATTTTAATTCTTCGATTTATAAATACTCAATGTACTTTTTTTATTTGGTAAAGCACAAAAAAAGAAGATATAATTCCTTAGCAAAACTTTTTTGTTGGCAAAAATATAAAATTTTAGGGATTCGAAATTTTAGAAAATAGATATGAATTTAGTTAGATTTAAGGAAATGACTATTGTTTTTAAAAATTAAGTTATTAGCCACTAATACATAAAAGAACTAAGGACATATATGTAAATGTACATCATTGGGTAGTTAAAAAAATAAATAATTTCTTCATTAATTGAAACAATAGCTATTTTCTTAAAACGTCGTTTAGAAAACAATCATTTACTTAATTTTCTCATTTTTTTTTTCCTTTTATTGTCTAATATTTGTTTTGACTTTTGAGTAAGTGTGTTGACAAATGGGGTTAGTTACCGAAAGCCAAAACTTTCCCCAAGAGGGGATTCCGACGGCGCCGCCGTGATGAAGAATCCATTTGCGAGCCGCTTCCAATGGCAGTACGGTGGATGTGCGCCTATGACTGTGACCTTCTCCTTCTCCCAACAGCCTCAGGGCGATGTAGCTCAGAGCGGACCCAAACATTGTGCTCTCCCCCTCTATGTGTAGGCCCCACCCTCCGTCTTCATTCTACAATTAATATAATATATACATATATAGTACCTGATGGTTTTGGTAAATTATTGACAACTGAGGTCTGAGAGTACCTGATGGTTGTAGATGTAGCGAATGATCTCCTTTCGGTGCTCTGGTCCTAGTATTGCATTCAGTGATTGGGTCACGTACAACGCTATGACCTAGTAGTCATTATATATATATATATATGTGACTGCATGTGAGTGATGAGTAGTAGATTCATTAATTAAAGTTAAAGGTGAATATATAGGTAGTGCATGCGCGTACGAGGGGAGGTAGGAAAAACAAAGGACCCGCCGACTCAGCTGGCCAGTGACCATCCTCAGCCTGCAGCGACGCGTAGAACGTCACCCCCTTTCTCACTACTGCCTCTAATTCCTCTGCTCCTGCTCTTGCTCCCTCTTGTTCAACTAATTCCTCCTCATCTACCGCTTTCCTGCTTCTGCTTCTGCTTCTGCTTCTGCTTATTATATCATCATCATCACTCAATATTATTCCATTCTCCTTCCTTAGCTGCACCCACCACCCACCATTATTCTTCTTTGTCACTTTTCATTCATACATGTATATATATACTATACTATACTAGTTGAATGAATGAATGTGTAGTGTATATACGTACCTGCATTCTCATGAGAAGATCGGCGCTCTGTTTGATGCGAAATCGGTTTCGGGTGAATTGGAGGCGAAGTTGTTCGACGGCAGCGCGCTCTTCAGGGGTTCCGGCGTCAGGATCGAACTCCCAATGCTGCCTGCCCACGTGATTGTTCACGCTGCTCAGCCACCCCCCACCTTCTCCTATCTTCAACTTCCACATCTTCGATGATCTATCTATCTATATCTCCAACTGGAACTGCATGCGCATGTATACCATATATATATTTATAAGGACAATAATAAATCAATAAATAACAACAACACAAAATGCATAATGCATATAATTAATATACATATTCCCAACACATTTTCCAGTTACATATGTATGTCATGCATCATGAGCTGCTCCAAGATCATATGCATATTCAATAATAATTAGACGATCATGATCAAGACATTAATTACAAATAAGAAGCTACACTACACTACACAACTCTACCATCTATACGTACTAGTTACTACTACTTTACTAGTTAATTACCTGCTTCTAATAAAATCGTACGTGAGATCAAACTGATGGTACCAAACCGGAATTTATATACAAGGTGAAACGTAACTATGGAGTGCCATTTAAGATAGGGAATATATATTTTATATATGCATGGTAGTTGTATATGACTTACGTACAATGCATTAATACAGTAATGCCATTGGTTGGCTGTACTACACATTGTTACTGTATCTTTGGAGTAAATGAACGTCACTACTACTAGCAGTAACTCTATCTAATTGACTTTACGTATTGGCTAACTACCGGCCTCAAAAGATCATGATAATCTCTACCAAATCTATATTATTATTGAAGTATATATTATTATTGAAGTACGCACATGTGGCACCTATGGTCCTTGTCCGATATGTTTGGACTCTATACATTTTGGTTCTTAAATTATATTTACAAGCATTTACGGTCCCTATATATTTTTTTATTTTTGACAACTTTAATCCTCATTTCATCAATTTTAATAAAATTACCACCAAAATTATACATATGTCACTTGCATAATTAGTTTCTGAATTACATGAAAATATGCCGTACGAGTCAAAATTATATAGTTATTCTTATTTAACTAGAGAATATATTTCAAAATGTTTAAAGATTTTCATATTGTTCTTTCTTTACTATTTCGGCTTTCATTGCCGATTCTAATTGCTGCCTTCATTCCTTTGTTACCATTTATTTTGTTCCCAATACACTTTCACCCCTTATTGCAAAAATCGTCCTCGTTGCATCAAGCCACACCACAAGACTAGCTCCTAAAGTGTTTGAATATCAATGCTATGTTCACAGTCAGGCTCAAGATCAACAAAATTTTAGGAAGCCTTCTCTTCAGGGGGAGAGTAATCTAGAAGACGAGAAGTTATTTGGGATTTGGTCTTGCCATTACCAATTGACACCTATACTAGATCACATCACTGATGATACATCTACCCCAGAATATCTTAATACTACACAACCAATCATAGAAGCACCATCACAAGGGAGGAAACACTACCATATAATTTGAACTCCAAGTCTATACTAGACGAAATCATTCTCAAGCTAATAAATCATCACTACTTTGGTCTGTGACATTTAGAAGACTCGGGTTATTTCAATAAAGAAGAGGTCGAACAAGTTAGAGCCTGAATTAGAAGCCTTGAGAAACCTTCAAGCATGATGTGGAGAAGACAATTTGGCATGCTAAGGAGCCTCACTGTAACATGTCCAAGCTGGAATCCAGTTTGAGAGAGAGTATAGGAAAACGCATTTTAGGTTTAATGTATTATCAATTTATTTAAGTGTAGAGCTTATCCAATTAAATATGAGATAAGTTATACATTTATTTAAATTGTAGAGTTATCTTTAATTTGTTTTATTTAAATTTTATTCATTCATTATCCTAATAGAATTCTTTATATTAGGTTTAATATGTTTTTAGTATTTCACGTAAGTGTTCTTTAGTTAGGATTTTATTCAATTAGGGTTTTATTAATAAGTTAGAATTTAATTAGGAGTTTATTATTTAGGTTGTTATTATAAATATTGGCTTATGCCTTACTAATGTAATTCAATTTATTCTACAAAGATATATAGTCCATAAAGTTTCTTCCTCCTCCTCCTCTTCACAACTTTTCTTTCAATATTCCACTTATTCTTCTTCTTCTTAATCCTCTCTTTTCCTTATGAATTAATCACTACTTCTGTAATTTTATTCTTCACAATTTTTGTTCCTAAAAACTCATACCTTTGTTAATCTAAATCCTTAATATGTTAAATTCTGTGATCTAAACCAAACAGAAATCGAAAATTATTAAAAATCCAAAAAATACTTTCATATTAGCCTAGAAAATCGACAAAAAGATCATGTGAAAAAAAAAACCATAGGAAATTCAGTATGTAAATCAATCCTAATTTTCTCGTCATCAATAATATCATCTCAAAATATCTAAACCTAAATCCCAATATATTGTTATTTTGGCAGTATTTCAACTCTTGGACATCCATGCCCATTTTAGTAACTTTCACTACTACAATATATTTTTGTAAAAATTCTAGAGTCAAAGTTAGATTTGTAAATTATGTATTTAATATTCTCCTTTCTTCTTATGTAACAATATTATTCTTTATTTTATTCTTCGTGAAGCAAGTTAGCCATGAGTTGTGAAATTAATTAAACCATGAACTTTCAAGTTTTCTTTCTTCAAGTTTCTTGAGATAAGTTTCTAACTCAAAGCCTCCTTATCAAAAAAATATATAATTAAAAAATCATTGTTATAAACTTTGTACAAAAAATGTAATTTCCTAAAGCTATTTTAGGTAATAGAAAGGAAAAGAATATTCATATAAGGAAGGTGCGTGAAAAGTAAAACAAAAGGTGACAAAAAGCAGCTCCCTTAAATTATAGTATTCAATATTCTCAGTAATCAGGTCTTCAATTATATTATTTTGATGATTTAAGCAAGGACAGTTCTGAACTATCCAGGACTTTTAACACTCAAAATTTGTTGTATCTCAAAGTCATAGACCTTCAAAACGTGCAAAATGGGACCATAATATTACAATTTTTTTTTTAACACTTACGCTCCGTCCATCAATTTTTGACGGGAATTAGTCATGAGCTCTTCGCATAAGGGTGTTTGGTAGGACATTTTACTAAAACTACATGTTGGTCTTAATTTTTTAAATTAAAGCTCATATTTTTTTTATTAACATATCATAGCTAAGCATATATTAATACATTTATACTTTGAACAGTTATATATATATATATATATATCTATGTAGATAGCTAGGAGCAATAATTTCGGGGCCGACTAACAAGTTATAACTACTTAGAAAACTAATGAGTCCAACTTGGTGGACTGCTAATTTGTTTTCAAGGGAACTAAACTATCAACCATTTATACTAATATATGATTATTGGAGGAGTGGAGGTTTGAATATTTTGCATATAATATAAGGGTGAAGTAGACAAATACCCAGAATTTATATAACAATAAAAATAAATATCTAAACGTTTGAAGTAATTTAATTTCTAGTCAATTTGTGAATTACTTGTGCATGCTTTTGGTAACTAAGTGAATTACCACAACTTACCACTGTGTAAGTAATTGAATCGAGTAGTTGGTTACATTTTTCAAAAAATTGGGTAATAACTTACATTAAGTTTTAAAAATTGGATATTCACTACAATTTCTCTAATATAATTACATTCATTGCCAAAATCGGCTCATATTTAGTTTTTAGCAAATATAAAATGCATGCTAATTTATAGTGGAGTCGAGAAGTTTGAATATTTTGCATATAATATAATTATTATTTGTTAGTAGACTAATTGACATCTCTCTCTATATATGTATATATATATATATATATATATTATAGGTTAGTCAAAACTCAAAAGTCTCGTTCCCAAGGTTTCCAAATCTGCCAGCCCCATTAGAGAATGAGATTGCATTTTGACTCTGCCATTATATAATACATATGTATGGTTTTGGACTAATTTGGTATATATCATTCCATTTCCCTTTCTGTCTCTCTCTTTCTCCATATGTGTATATTTCGCTTTTCGTTGGCCCTTTTTTTTTTTTTTTTCCATACAACCTTGTTGGCGGTTGTTTTTCTCATACAGAAACACACATATGGGTGGAGTGCTTTAAAAGGGTTTTCATTTATTTTTTATTTTTTATTAGCCGCCAAAATGGACAAAGTGACAATCACGCAAATTTTAATTATTAATGATATAAAGAGGGGTGTGTTTGTTCTTTCTCCATGTTTCAAAAAAAAAAATGACCGTTTTCAAAATTTAAGAAATTAATCAGTATTAAAGAATTTAGTCCTTAATTAATAAAGACGTATCACTATTTACTTAATAATTTTTATAAAGAAAACAGAGTACTCGAGATCAGTAGAAGATAACATTCGCCAACCACGCATTATCACACATATATATTATTTTGATTTGAGTTGAAAAAATTAAATTTTTGCTATATGGATCATTTTGATTTGAGTTGAAATTACATACATCAAGATTTGAATCCGATTCCTCATCCTTTTTATTGGAGAAATTTGGCACCCGAGCTAATTCTCAAGAATAAACTTAAATTGTTGTTTAGTTACACGGTTTGAATTGAGATTTAAGAGAAAAAGTAATTTTTACTTGAAAAGTACTTTTCAAATACCGTAACAAAAATATTTGAACGTGAATTAAAGTAGAGTAAACTAAACATGTATTTTACATTAGAAATTGACTCGACTTAAATATTTTTACCTAAACTTCATTGCGAAACCACCCCTTAATTACCCACCTAAAAAATGAAGGAATATAACCTCAAATTATATATTCTCACCTCCACATTCTTATGATACAAACCCATGAGAAATATACATATATGTGATTAATTATATATATGATGTGAATGTATATATTGCATTACTCAAATGTCCCTTGATGTTATGCGACTCACACAAATTGCAATATTCCAATGTTTCAAAATTGACATCTTTGTCCCCTTATATTTTAAAAACTTTTCGTCACAATTCATAAAAAAAATTGACAGAATTAATAGTGTAACAATAAACATGTGACACTTGTATAACTTTTAAAAGATCAAATATCTTAAATTGCGAAAATTATAATAAGTAGTTATTTTCACAAACATCTTATTATGTTGTCTTCTTTTCTGAAATTACACCCTAATCTTTTAAAATTTTGTATTCATATCCCTTGATTTCATCTATTTTTTAATGAATTTAAACGGAATGGGTGAATTTGTAATGTTTTCAAACGTCAAGGGGCACGGAAAACATATAAAATCAACTCAAATATATCCATAGCAAGAGAAGATAGTGAGCTTTTCCTCTGTAAAAGAGAAATCAATTATCTAAAAGCTACCAAAACATTACAAAGAAATTGGTTTTATACTAGGACCAAAATGACATGAGACCATAGAAAATGACATAGCATTTGTTTAGATTATAACTACTTAAAACTAAAAAAATCTCCAATATCATAAGCAGTGATTATGGTAATTAAGACAGACTGGATCATAAGAAAGCACGGGTTTAAGAAACCTCTGACTAGATCAATTTGCAAAATATTTCGGTAAATTAAATTTTGTTTAGTACACAGACGGGTCACGGATTATCTGTTAATGAGATGAATCGCAGGCAAGTTGAGACTTATATATAATAAGATTTAATTTCATTTCTACATCGTAGCTAATTAATTATAATAATTAAAACTAACTAGCTTACCGTGCAATATTGTCACATTCCATTGAATTGGTAATCTTTCCTGTTTTATATTTGCCTTTAAGTTTGACTAATTGATAGCTCTAAGTTTGTTTGAAAATTGCAATTAATCAAGCTAGTTACAAAAATTAAATATAATAATACTATATATAAGAAAAGCATAAGATTGGCTTCATGTACTAAGTAAAAATATCAAATTCTCCTATATGCACGAGTACTGATCCTGATGTAGCTACCTAGCATTTATTTGATTTTGAAAGCCGTAGTTTTATTAATATTGGATTCGTATTTCTCATTTTGAGTGCTGCTTTTTCTGTGTAGCGTTTTGTTTTTGTTTTTGTAAATTAAAATTTTACCCTGTTTATTTACTTTCGGCATTTATAATGTTTGTATTGCTAAAATTGTGTATAAACTCTAAAAAAAAAAAAAAGATAATTGAGCAAATAGTCATTATTTCTAAATGACGTTTTAAGAAAATATCTAAGTATCTAACATTTTCATTAGTTAAGAAATTAATCATTTTTTAACTACATAATAATGTGCTCTTACCTTTATGCCCTCAATTCTCTTATGTATTAGCTAATAATTTAATTTTTGAAAACGTCGGCTATTGCTTTAAAACATGGAGCAACAAATTACGAAATTCCAAATAGACCCATAAAAACAACGATTTCGGCATTTGTAATATCGTCTCTGCGTCGTTGGCATACACTGAGAACTTACGACTGAGAACTTCTTAGTGTTTATTTATTTATTGTAATTTGTGCCATTTGGGCCAGCGGGGCTCATGGTCTATTGTAATTTGTGGTTTAAAATTTAAATTTTTTATTACTTTTTTTAGTTTTTCTTTGAATAGCCTCTTTAAATTTTTTAATTTTTACCTTAATATCACTCTTGTTAAAATATATTATTATAAGCCTCTTAATTTTAATTTTTGGCCCGGTCACTGTGTATACACATGAATATTGGATACTTATGTGCCCTATTATATATATATATATATATATATATATGCATGCATGCATAAATGCAAATATATTAGTATTTTGTTATGGGGTGAAGAGATCGGAAATTGAGAAATGTGCATGTGACCAGGTCAGGATGTGCGCAATCACCATTCATTTATTACTAGGTCGTATAAATTAATACTTGTATTTTTAAATTGTTATATAATAAGTACGTACGTCTATATTTTTAAAAATGTAGTGTAGTTTGACGTGCTGTAATGAAAAGGCTGGGTCATGATAAATGAATTAATTATAGAAAAAAAAAAGATGGTATAATATTAATATATATGCGAAACCAAAGCAAGTAAAAATAGGCATCTTTAATTAATTTGAGATATATAAACAAGAAAGAGAATATTTATATATGAATATGCAGATGATGTATAGTGTTTGGAAGTGTTATAATTGAATTGATATATATGGAAATGAATGGCAGGTTGAAGTGGTGGACTTTAGTTGTGAAAGAGACAAATTAAAGTTAGTAGTGTATTGTTGTTGTTAAAAAAAAAAAAAAAAGAAAAAAAAAAACCAGCATTTCCTGGTAATGGTAATATCGCGTAGAAAGAGCATCTCCCTTATAAAATATTTCTCTTTTTTTTTTTTTTTTCTTTTGTTTCATAATAAAGAAAGTAAGGGCAAAAAGTGGGTGGCTTTGTTTGACCGTGGTACACGAGGTCGACAAATACCTTTAATTAATTTCTTTCATTTCATTTCATTTTTACACGCACAAACTTAAGATTCTTATTATAACAATACCATTTGGCATATATGATTGGCCGGTCATTTCCCACGACTTTCCAGCTTCCTTCATTCCCCTTAATTTTTGATTTCCAAGGATTAGCACCACTGTACACACACACACACACACACTCTCTCTCTCTCTCTCTCTCTCTCTCTATAGTCTATACTATACCCTACCAGTACCAGCTCATGCTCACCCATTCACACTCGATCGACTCGATCTACTTTTGTCTTTAATTAACTCTTAATATTCGAATTCATTAATTTGTTGATGATGTTAACCACGTCCATGCCACACATGCAGATGCAATAGTTATGCTAGCAGCTGCTGCAATTTCCGTGACGATAATATTTTATATACATACATTTAAGATCAGAAATTAATTGTCATCCATTATCTATATATATATATATATATATATTCATACGCATCAAATTATTACTGTTACAATCTTCTGAGATCTTATTAAAAAAAAAAGATCGAATCTGTATGTCTGTATATCATTAACATCCCTTCGATTTATCATCTCACTACCAAAATACCCCTCGAGTTACAAATTAATGACAAGCATGTCCCTAATATTATTCATTTTCTATATTAAAATTTAAAATATTACTTTATATTTAGGCAAAACAAATAAAAGTATCCCCTTACTTTTATGAGTGTGCACTATGAGTTTATCAAAACATGAAGGAAACATTCCTTGTTATTAAAGTTTTTAGACTTTTTTTTTTTTTTCCAAAATACCTTTTTTTGTTCTCTAAAATATCAAATGAATTTCGGAAGAATTTTATAAAAGCTGATAATATGGAGTGATAATTTGTTACAGTACTAAAGAGATATTAATTACGATGTTATGTGTAGTCACAAACTCAAATAGTATTATTATATATAATATTCACTAATTAAAAAGCTCGGGGATATTCGTAAGATAATCTAGGTAGGTAGAGGAAAAGAGGGTAATAAAATAGAGGTCAATATATTAATTAATATTAGCATAAGGTTACTTAATTTGACTTTGACGCGCATAACCCCCTGTACTGCACATAGACCAAACTAATTAAGCCAAAGCCAGCCGAACCCCCCCCTCTCTCTGTCTCTCTATATATATAATGCGTTTGCCACTCCAACCAACAACACACACAAACACACGCTATATATATATAGCTAATGAAAATTTAAGGTTATAGCAATAACTTATAAGCAAGCAAGCAAGCAAGCTAGCTCTCTAACAAGGCGAGCTAGCTAGCTAGCGGTGGAGTGCTAATAGTAGTATTGGATCATCATCGCTACATATATATATGATGTATCCGGCGGTGTTTGATCAGCCGCAGCATGCTGTTCTGGCGTGGGTGGTGGGTGCCCTGGTGACGGCGGTGTCGACGGCGCTGTTCGTGCTATTCTACAGGCACAGGTCGTATTACAGGGGCGCCAACCTCCCCCCCGGGAAGATCGGTTACCCGGTCGTGGGCGAGACCCTCCAGTTCCTGTCGTCCGGCTGGAAGGGCCACCCGGAGAAGTTCATCTTCGACAGGATGAGCAAGTTCAAGACCGACATCTTCAAGACCTCCCTCATGGGGGAGCCTGCCGCCGTGTTCTGCGGCGCCGCCTGCAACAAGTTCCTCTTCTCCAACGAGAACAAGCTCGTCACCGCCTGGTGGCCCAGCTCCGTCAACAAGGTCTTCCCTTCCTCCTTGCAGAGCTCGTCCCAGGATGAGGCCAAGAAGATGCGCAAGCTGCTCCCCAGCTTCATGAAGCCCGAGGCTCTCCAACGCTACGTGGGCGTCATGGACACCATCGCCAGGCGCTGCTTCGAGGCCGACTGGGAGGGCCGCTCCCAGATCGAGACCTTCCCTCTGGCCAAGAGGTACACCTTCTGGCTGGCCGCCAAGCTGTTCGTCAGCATCGACGACCCCAAGGAGATCAGGAAGTTCGAGGACCCGTTCCAGCTGCTGGCCTCCGGCATCATCTCCATGCCCATCGACCTCCCGGGCACGCCCTTCAACAAGGCCATCAAGGCCTCCAACTTCATCAGGAAGGAGCTCATCAAGCTCATCAAGCAGCGCAGGATCGACCTTGCCGAGGGCCGCGCCTCCCCCACCCAGGACATCCTCTCCCACATGCTCCTCGTCTGCACCGACGAAGGCATCCACATGAACGAGCTCGACATCGCCGACAAGATCCTCGGCCTCCTCATCGGCGGCCACGACACCGCCAGTGCCGCCTGCACCTTCATCGTCAAGTACCTTGCCGAGCTTCCCCACATCTACGACGCCGTCTACAAAGGTATCTATCTATCTCTACACATGTGTTTTAACTTTTTACTTATTCTTCATCGACGGCTTCACTTTTTTACTTAATTAATTATTATTTATTTTTTTATATATAGCACCGATCGAACCCATCCAAAATATAACTAGTATAGATCTCCTTAAAATAAGCAGGCAATATGCAGTTACAATTGTTTTGTATTCTTTTGAACGATTCATCAATCATATTATACATGATGACGAGGACTAGTTTTGATTCCATCTGCCTGCATGCATAGAATAGCGTGATGATCAGATAGATACACGTACAGCTAGAAAGATATTGGTTCAGAAAAATATGGTCCTATAATGCGTCAGCATCGATCGGCGTCACCTGTTTATTTAATTGTAAAATATTTCACACACAAACACAAAAAAGAAAAGAAAAAAAAAAAACGTAGGTAAATGAATGAGTGAATATTGAAATGACGATGATGGATGTATGTTTTGGTTTTGCAGAGCAAATGGAGATATTGAGTACAAAAGGAGAAGGAGAGTTGCTGAAGTGGGAGGACCTGCAGAAGATGAAGTACTCGTGGAACGTGGCGCAGGAGGTGCTTCGGGTGGCGCCTCCGCTGCAGGGGGCATTCAGGGAGGCCATCACGGACTTCGTGTTCAACGGCTTCTCCATCCCAAAGGGGTGGAAGCTGTATTGGAGCGCCAACTCCACCCACAAGAGCGAGGCGTACTTCCCGGACCCCTACAAGTTCGACCCCTCCAGGTTCGACGGCAACGGCCCCGCCCCCTACACCTTCGTCCCCTTCGGCGGTGGCCCCAGGATGTGCCCCGGCAAGGAGTACGCCAGGCTCGAGATCCTCGTCTTCATCCACAACCTCGTCAAGCGCTTCCGCTGGGAGAAGATCCTCCCCCACGAGGGAATCGTCGTCGACCCTCTCCCCATGCCCGCCAACGGCCTCCCCGTCCGCCTCTTCCCCCACCCCACCGCCACCGCTTAATCACCATATATCATCCTTCTCCTTCTTCTTCTTCTTTTTTCAAATAATTAATAATAATTCTTCTTCTTCTTTTTCACTACTTCTTGTAATGCAATCTTCTTGATTAGCTTTTACAACCATATATATCATCATCTAAGCTACTGTTTTATACGATCCAGTTGTATTCAAAGCTAGCACGCGCCTTGGAATTCGAATAATTACGCAACTCCTAGCTACTTCGTCTACAAAAACAATGTCTATATTATAATATATCAAACAATACACTATTCCTAGCTCATCTTCACCATGGGCCAGGTGTCGTACTCATACTCATAAAGATGAAGTTGATAATGCATATATGTGCGTGCCTTTTGCTATTTTATTTGCTCATCAATTATATTACAATTTTCACCCCAGTTAGCAATGCAACGAAACCATAATTTTTGGTGAAAAAACAAAAAAAAAAATTATAGGATGAGCAACGTACCGCTAAATAGTATTAGTTACACAAAACAAAACGCAATCACCAATTTATTTCATCAAATAAACAAATATATCATTTTATTCATTAATTTATTTGATGTCAAAAAAGAAAAATCTCTAATTATAGACGTTATATATACATACATATATAATTAATGAAATGTGATTGGCAGGCACTTATTTACTCAGTCATGCCATTGATTATTGAATGAGATTGGCCAATAAGACGGTCCGTCGTCTATTGGCTTTGCAAGCAAGCGTGGACGGCAATTGAGAAGCAAACAAAAGTTGGTAACTTTCACTCTCCACAAAAGTCGCCCACACAAATAAAATGCAGTAACAAGATGATCATATTATTCTATGCTGTATTATTATTATAATAATATTTGTATGAGATGAGCATAAATATATATATATATATATATATATATATATATACAGTCAGCAATTGACATATTTTGGATTAGCGGGCTAGCTAGCACGCCATTTCTTACTAAGACCGCGGACCCTAATTAACTATATAGAAATTAATTAGACACACATGAAAAAAAAAAAAAATGATGATGTGAACTTGACTTTTGTCAGCAGAAGGAGCAGTGGTAGGTAAATTGTTGACATGTTATATATAATATAATATACATATACATATATATTTGAGCTGGGCGGTTGGGTGACCCAGCCAAGCCAAGTCAAGAGCAAGATGTCAAATGAGCAGTAATTGGTCGGGTGGGTCGGTCAGCCCGCCCGCCCAGCGGTAATTGTATTAAGATGTCGTCATTATGTCAATATTATATATATATATATATATATTATGCTAATTATACTAAGTAATTTTCTGATGAATGAATCTGAATAATGATGATGGATACGACGTCAATGCCCTTAAATTAATTGCCAATACTCCCCAAATTAACCCAATATATATATACTCCAATGATCTCTTCTCTTGCAGTACGTTTCTTTTTCTGCTCTCCTCATCACCCTTTATTTATTTATTTTCTTGTTACATTATAATACGGGGGATTTTGAGGACTATCCTTTTTTTGAAACATCATGCATGTTGTATTTACAATTTATATTTCAAAATTTATACTATAAATATATAAAAAAAGAGCATATTACTTGAGGCATAGATTATTAAGTGGCACAAAATGGCCTTATTTTGTAATTCTCCCTTATTTTTTTTATTTTATTTTATTTTTTAAATCTCCACTTCGATCCTCATGCATCTCGCTATATATTTTCTTTTAGGATTCACGTATGCAACGTACGTAACGTAGTGTACTCACTCATGGAAGCCAAATATACATTAAATTAAAATAAAATATTTGAGATTAAATTTTCAACATTTATTGATTCTCAAAATTGTACATATAAAAAAATATATTTTTAAGCGTCTATAAAACAGATAGACCAATATATTTATTATCATGTTGATCTATAATATTAATAGAGAGAGCTAGTTGAGCCAACCTTGTAGTTATTTGCATTTATTTGTGATTACAAAAATCTCCTAATCTTTGGGGTTGATCTTTAGAGGTAAAATTCTACCTACACATGACTATAACCACATATATATATATATATATATATATATAATTACATTCGTTGATCGATTAACGTACATTATTACTGGCAAATTATACATTATGCAATTTTCACCTCGTGATGATTTGAGTACATTCTTGATTTTACTGAAAATTTATGCACTAATGGAGTTTTGGATTGGAATAACGAGGTTGATGAGTTTTTTAAGCTTGTAGATGTTAAGCCTGTCAAACAAGCTAAGCTTGTTGCTATGGAATTAATTCAAAGTTATGCCCGACATTGGTGGAATAAATTGCAAAATCAGAGAGTTTTCCAAGGAAATGAGAAAAATAGAACATGGAAGAAAATAAGAAGTAAAATGTTGGGTCAGTCCTACTACTCACAAATTAATGTCTATGCTAGAATAGAAATTACTGTCGATTTTTGGAACCAAAATGCAAACCGATTATTAGCTTTTCCTCAACGTAAATCTAGCTAGTTATGGTCATTATTTGGGTTACAATGATATATCCATATTAGTAAATTACTATTTCTCTATTCCTCTTGTCTTCTTCATTTGTAGTGTAAAGAAAAAGATAATTTAATCAAATAAAGAGTGACATGTATGCAATATCTTTCATAGAGTGTTAGAAAGTGTCATTTTCCGAAGTTCCCCGGTGCTCCAACATCACTTTTGTTACATCTATCATCCAATTACAATTGATTGGGCTTTCTACAAAGCTGGGTCTCGAGAAAATCCGATCTAATTACTAATTTTGAAATTCAAGTAAATTGATAAATTGCAAAGTATGTAACTTTTTGGTATTATTCAGTGGCTAGTACTCTCTCATCTTTTGCCAATTCTTGGTGACTAATTTGGTGACTTTGTTGTAATATGAGCAATATGGAGCAATGAGGAATGCATTGCAATACTTGGTTGGGCCCTCTGTCAAAAGATATCGGTACCATCGAGTCTTGGGTGAGCCCATCCCAAAACACAATGGCCCAAATCTGACCCAATTCGGTCAAAGAAGGCCGACCAGTCCCACAGCCGCAAGGGGAGGGGCGCAGAAATCCGTTACTCCGTCTCTCTGAGATTCCGAGCGGAGCAGTGGAATGAAATAGAATCAATGCAATTACTGGTTGTGATTTGTGATCCAACACCAACACCAACACTCAGAGATCGGAGCACACAACTGCGTCTTCTTCGTCTTCTTCTTCTTCTTTAGCTTAGCAATGGCGGTACTCGAACTCAACGTCGTTCATCCATTTCTCTTCCTTCAATGCTTTGGCTGTGCTTGATTTTGATTTTGATGTTGTTGGGACAGGACTCGTCCGGCACCACGCTCATGGATCTCATAACGGCCGACCCCTCCGCTGCTGCGGCTGCGGCTTCTCCATCCCCATCCTCATCCCCATCCCCATCTCCATCTCCGGCGGGGGCGCTGGGGAGGCCTGCCGCCGAGAAGCGATCAAAGAGAACGTCTCTTCTGCAGATCCAGAACGACACCATCTCCGCCGCCAAAGCCGCTCTCAATCCCGTCCGCACCAACATCTTGCCACAGAAGCACAAGAAGAAGGTAGCGTAGAGTTGAGTTCTTTTTTCCGTTTGTTTGTTTTTTGGTTTCGAATCAAATTCCTAATCAATGTCTTGTGCTCTTCTCTTCTCCTCTTGGCAGCCTGTTTCTTATTCGCAGCTGGCCAGAAGCATTCACGAGCTTGCGGCTACCTCCGATCAGGTATTCATTTCATTTCTGTGAATTCAATTCAATCTTCAATCTTCAATTCAATTCTGATCTCGACTCGTTGTTCAATTGCGAATAGAAAAGCTCCCAGAGGCAGCTTCTCAATCATGTCTTCCCCAAACTGGCTGTATACAATTCCGTCGACCCTTCTTTGGCACCGTCTCTGCTCATGGTATCCATAACATAACATAACATATGCTTTTACTTCTTCAGCTCATATAAATGTATCCCAGAAATCGGGTGTGGCAATGCTGGTGTTATTTATGCTTTGTCTGCAGCTGAGTCAGCAGTGCGAAGACAGGAGTGTTCTTCGATATGTGTATTATTACTTGGCCAGGATTCTGTCAGACACTGGTTCCCAAGGTGTGAGCACAGGCGGCGGCATTCCCACCCCCAACTGGGATGCCTTGGCTGATATCGATGCCATTGGTGGCGTCACCCGAGCCGACGTTGTTCCTAGAATTGTGGCTCAGCTCACCACCGAGGCTACTAATGTTGACCTTGAATGTGAGCTGATTTCTGATTCAACTTCCTTTCTCGCAAATCACCCTTTTTATGTCTTATGCTTCACTTGTTTTTCTTCTTCTTCTTTTTTGTTTTTTAGTTCATGCCAGGAGATTGCAAGCTTTGAAGGCTCTTACGTATGCCCCGTCAAGCAATTCTGAAATTTTGTCCAAATTGTATGAAATTGTATTTGGGATTCTTGATAAGGTTCTTCCTATTCTTATCTTATGTAGTTGATGGTTTTGATTTGTCAATCAACTTTGCTTGGCATGCTAGTAATGGATTTATTTATGTTGTCAATATTTTTTGTTACATTGTTCATCCAACTGTCTGTTTCTTTCATATCCAGTCACTAAACTTACTTGTTGCATGTCATTCTCTATACTTTTTATGTTTGGTCTTTTTGATCTATACATGCGTGTTTCGATCGATAGGTAGCTGATGGGCCACAGAAACGCAAGAAAGGTGTCTTTGGGACTAAAGGTGGTGATAAGGAGGTAACATATCCCATTAAGTTTATGAGATTTTTGTGATCTCGTCTGTGTATATTTTCACATATATGATATCTCTAATTTTACGAAGAAAACTTCAATTTTTTTAGTTCATCACCCGGAGTAATTTGCAATACGCTGCCTTAAGTGCTTTGAGAAGGCTTCCTCTAGATCCAGGAAACCCAGCTTTTCTACATAGAGCTGCACAGGGGTAATTTTTCTTTTTTCCTTTATGATAGCTAATTATTTGCTCTCTTAACTAGCGTTATCCTGTTGTTGTTTTAGTTTCTCTTTCCTTCTCCTCCATAATATTTGCTGCAAATTAAGAAGCTCTTCATTTTACTTTTATTAAATAAAGCTCTAAGTTAGTAGAGGAGATAAGATGGTCCAATTATTTTGACCAATTACTTGAGGGAGATGTTGCAAAGCTTCAGTTGGTTCTGATGTACTGAGTACAGGGTTTCATTTGCTGACCCTGTTGCTGTGCGGCACTCTTTGGAAATTCTCTCTGAGCTGGCTACAAGAGACACTTATGCAGTTGCAATGGCTTTAGGTAACATGATCTAAATTAAATATTTCAAGAGGAGATTCCTTTTTTTTTTTTTTTTTTCATGCAATTGAGATATTGGATTTTATATTTTTCCCCACTTGAAGGTTTAATGTGATCTTCACTATGCAGGAAAACTCGCACAGCCTGGAGGTATTCTGGCTATCTGGCTTTCTGGTTCTTTTATGCAGTTTTGGCATGCAAACACGCAACACGACACGAGTATGTGGTCCTTATTGAATTATTTCTGAGTACCATGTTTTTTTTTTTTTTTTCATGGACAGGGGCTCTACAGGATGTTTTGCATTTGCATGATGTTCTTGCAAGAGTCGCATTAGCTAGATTATGCCATACAATATCTCGAGCTCGTGTACTAGATGGTAATGTAGATTTGATTTCATTCTTATTCTCCACTACTCACTCATTCTGTCCAGGATCTTTTTGCTTAAATAGTGGTTATATTTGCTCTTCTAAACATATTGCTCATGCAGAGAGGCCTGATATTAAATCTCAGTTCAATTCTGTGCTTTATCAACTCCTCTTGGATCCCAGTGAAAGAGTCTGTTTCGAGGCGATCTTGTGTGTGTTGGGAAAGCAAGACAGCGCAGAGAGGTGCTTTTTCCCCATGTCGTCCAATTTTTTAGACTTTCAGTTTTTATTAACTTTTCTTCCCTTTTTAGGACTGTAGCAGATATATTTGCTTTTTGTACACCACTGCACATCTCCTGCTCACGAATCTACTGGGTTTACTGTAATGTAGAACTGAAGAGCGAGCAGCTGGGTGGTATCGTTTAACAAGAGAGATTCTGAAATTGCCAGAAGCACCTTCTTTGAAGGAAGCCTCTAAAGATAAAGCTCAGAAAACAAGGCGCCCACAGCCTCTTATAAAACTTGTAATGAGAAGGTTGAATTCGAGGATGCTTCTCTCTCTCTCTCTCTCTCTCTCTCTCACACACACACACACACACACACACACACGCACACACAAACACACATACAAAAGAGCAGATGTTGGGTGCAAATGACATAAACTTGTATTTGAGCTCTGTTAATCCTTTCAAGTTCAGGGATCACTATTTTACGTGATTGCCTCTATTGATTTCCTGAAAGTATTTAATCATTTACTTGCTGCTTCCTTTGTTTATTCAGGCTGGAGAGTTCTTTCCGCAGTTTCTCTAGGCCTGTACTTCATGCGGCAGCAAGAGTTGTGCAGGAGATGGGGAAAAGTCGGGCTGCTGCATTTGCTCTAGGAATACAGGACATTGACGAAGGGGCACATATTAATTCATTTTCCGAGACAGTTGATTCCCACGACTCAGATAGTGCTGAAAATCCACGTTCTGAAAGTAATTTCTTTTTTTCTGTTACTCGGAAAACCATTCTTGCATCATATGTCCTCTTAAGCATTTGATACAGTCTTTTGATAATAAACTTTGTAATTCTTTCCAAAGAAAGCACACGATTGGTTAAACTTAGACATTTGTTTCAACATTTAGTTACTTTAGATATAAAACAATTTTGAAGAGACCATCATGGACGCGCAGACTAGAAAATTTTAATTTTCATCTGGTAAGTCTGGTGATCACTTGTATTTTCTATGTTTGCATAATTAGTTGAGTATTGGGGTAATTAATCTTATGCGAAGAAAATATAGTTCTGAGTCTTGAGATCAATATGTCTGGGGCACCCTATATACCCAATAAGTAGTAGATTGTCGCAAATGTGACAGTTAGGACTCTACGGAATTACGGAGAAGGGGGGAAGGGGGCGAGGTGTGGTTGCTTTTGGATTGTTTATGGGGTGTGTATCTTCGCTTATGTTGTTGGGTGTTTTACTGTCTCACTTTCTTTCTTAATATTTCCCTTCGAATAGGTATCCGGAGAACTTCTTCCATATCTAATGGAACTGGTGGCAAGGAAACAATTGCGAGTTTGTTAGCTTCATTGATGGAAGTGGTGCGGACAACTGTAGCATGTGAATGTGTTTATGTTCGAGCAATGGTAATTAAAGCTCTGATCTGGATGCAAAGTCCTCATGAATCTCTTGATGAACTGAAATCCATTATCGCGTCAGAGCTTTCTGATCCAGCTTGGCCAGCCACACTGCTAAATGATGTTTTACTTACTTTGCATGCCCGTTTTAAGGTATGAAATGAACGTCTTTTTACGTCTCACTTTCTCTTGGAGGCCATGCAGAAAAACTCATTTGTTCATTTTTCTACTTGGCATTACCTAAATTTACGATCTTGTTTTCTGGTTCTTAGTACGTTAGTTCATTATTACAAAATCATGGCTCTATTTCTCATGGAACATTTCAGGGCATTGTTTTCTGATGATCTTTATGCTAGTTCATGACAATAAATACTGTACTCGGACATTGTTGACCACTGTAGTGCATGTGTCTGTTCGGAATTGTTTACTATGTTGAGTTGAAATTATAGCACCCTAGGGATGTGCATATGGCATAAGTGGGGTGGGTTCGGGAAATCAAGCTTCATCTCAGAATGATCTATGGGCTTTAGAATCAATGCGTCTCTGAATGTTTGGGCATGACTTTTTCCTGTCAAAGATTGGATGTTGCCAAAAAAAAAAAAAAAAGAGAGTGTTTTATTCATCTTCTTCAGAAATACTCTGTAGCTTATGGTAACTGACAATATGTTTCTTTCTTGGTTTCTACTTCATTAGGCAACTCCAGATATGGCTGTCACTCTTCTTGAAATTGCAAGAATCTTTGCTACTAAAGTTCCAGGGAAGATCGATGCTGATGTGCTACAATTACTTTGGAAGGTGGGTTTTATTCTTGATCGATATAATAACAATCCTTTCTTGAATCTAATATCCATTCTATATTAATCTTGATGCTTCTAGTGCTGTTAGTGTTGAGTTAAGAACTAATTATGTTGTTGCTTCTACCTGAAAAGAACACAACACCCATCCGCTGGTTAACCTAGAAAGGCTTTGTTCTATCAGATGAGCTTATTGATGGATTCTTCCTTATTATCTTTTTTTTTTTTTTTTTTTTTAATAATTTTTCTTTGCCATTGCAATTTCTGTTACTTCTTCGATTACCCAGTGTTGCTTATTTCTCATTTTTATAACGGAGTTGTGCAACTAACAGAAATGGTGTTTATTTTATAATTATTGATAGCATTTGGAAAGTTTTATTCATATTATCTTCATTTGATTTTTCCATTTCTAGACATGCCTTGTTGGAGCTGGTCCTGATGGGAAACACACTGCTTTAGAGGCAGTTACAATAGTTCTTGATCTACCACCACCACAGCCCGGGTCAATGTCTGGGCTGACATCTGTAGATAGAGTATCAGCATCTGATCCGAAGTCGGCACTTGCATTACAGAGATTAGTTCAAGCAGCAGTACGCATATTGATCTTTTTATTTTGTTCAGGAACAGTTCGTTTATTCTGATGTACAGATTTCTAAAATCTTGGCAACTTGCAGGTATGGTTTTTGGGTGAAAATGCTAATTATGCTGCCTCTGAATATGCCTGGGAGTCTGCAACTCCTCCTGGCACTGCACTGATGATGCTTGACGCCGATAAAATGGTCGCTGCTGCCAGTTCTCGTAACCCGACTCTTGCTGGTGCATTGACTCGACTCCAAAGGTGTGCATTCAGTGGCAGCTGGGAGGTACAACCCTTTTTTTTTTCTTTTTCTCTTCTGGGTTGTCCTTCAGTACTTATATGTTTATCTCCTGTACGTTGGACTTCCAAGGCATAAATTTGTCATTCCTTGGACCAAATTTCCCTTAATATTATGGGATTGGCTACCATAAATCAAATGTTGTCCCTCTAGGAAGTGATTGTAGTTCAAAGAGATTGATCTGCTTTGCGTAAACTATTTGGCAGTAATAGTGGAGGACAATCCAATGGATGCTTGTCAACCTTTTCGCCTTGTTGTTGTGTTAATCTTTTGATTCTAATACATACAAAAAATATGTTTTTATTTTTCCCCTTATGAGGCAATCTTTAGTCTTACTCGTTGAGTAAAGTAGAGCTAGAAGACGTGCTTTGATTTTCCTTTTCTCATATATTCTTCTTTATATGACATACCAGGTTCGAATTATTGCTGCTCAAGCTCTTACAACCCTGGCAATAAGGTCAGGTGAGCCTTACAGGCTACAGATCTATGAATTCTTACACACTTTAGCTCAGGGTGGTGTCCAGTCTCAACTGTCAGAGATGCATCTCAGTAACGGAGAAGATCAAGGGGCCAGTGGGACTGGCCTGGGAGTTTTGATCGGTCCCATGATAAAGGTTCTTGATGAAATGTACAGAGCGCAAGATGATTTAATCAAGTAAGTACTTAGGTCTTTTCCTTCGTTGTATGTATTATACCCTCCTATTGACTTTTTATTCCCACTGGGTAATCAGGGATATTCGCTACCATGACAATGCAAAAAAAGAGTGGACTGATGACGAACTCAAGAAGCTGTATGAGACCCATGAAAGGTTGCTTGATCTCGTTTCACTGTTTTGTTATGTTCCAAGAGCAAAGTATTTACCTTTGGGGCCGATAAGGTAAATATTGCTTTGCAGAGAATTTTATGTCTGAATTTACACAAATGGTTTCGTTTTTTTCCCCCTTTAAAAAGAGCCTAATTACAAATTGATATCAGTCTATTGTATGTATCGCTATGAATGTTATCATACATCTACTATAGTGATTCTTGGTGTTGGTGATAGTTTGGAGGGTGATATTTTGACAGGCAGGCTCATCTTGGCAGCTTTTCCTTTTTTTTTTTTTTTTTTTTTTTTTTTTTTTTTTTCCCTTCTTTGTAATTTGTCAACCGTGGCTACCTTCCATTGCTACTGTTGTTTATAAAACCGAATTGGGTTACTTGTAGATACATCTGGGTCGTCTATAGTAATCTTTATAATATTCGATGAACTAGTAAATTGGATAGGAGGTAACTCCGGATTTTAGTCCTTGTTGCATGAATCATGCATATAAGTTTTGTCACATTGTGGTGCATACAGTGTTTGTTTGTTTGTTATTTTTTTTTTCTATGCTGATTGTTTCCCCTGTTTCTCCAGTGGAAAACTGATTGATGTATATCGCACCAAGCACAATATAAGTGCATCAACTGGTTTGAATGATCCAGCAGTTGCTACTGGAATTTCCGATCTTATTTATGAATCTAAACCAGCACCTGCTGAAACTGATGCGCTTGATGACGACCTAGTAAATGCATGGGCAGCGAATCTTGGTGATGATGGACTGTTTGGAAACAATGCACCGGCAATGAACAGGGTAAAGATTTTAATATCAAGATTAAAGTTCAAAGGCGATCATCTAGAAAATTGTTATTAAAAATGCGATAGTTGTTACTTATCCAATGTTCTTTAAGCTGGGTTGAGATTGGTCATTGTAATCTTCAATTAAGTTCTTTTATATTACCTTTAACCAATTTCACTTCTATTTTGGTTTAGGTTAATGAATTTCTTGCTGGGGCCGGAACTGATGCTCCTGATGTTGATGAGGAAAACATCATCTCTAGACCCTCAGTTAGTTATGATGATTTGTGGGCAAAGACACTTTTAGAGACTTCAGAAATAGAGGTATGTGCTTTCAAAGTCCCCAAGTTGACTTCTTTCTTGTGTTGCAAAAAAAAGTCCTTTAGTTGGCATGGCATACTGAAAGTTTTTGAAGAATCAGAAATTATTTTATTAATAATGGAAAAGTGTCTTTAACACAGGTTCTTTGCCCTATTTATAAGCTCTAAGTATAAATCCTTAGAGGATTCAAATAAGAAAATAAATAAAATCCTAATATGACTAAAATAAGCTTTATCCTAATAATAATTGGAATAATAATAACTAAAATCCTAATAAAACTCGAACTTGTTCTACATCATTCTCCTCCACTTGAAACGAAACTCGTCCTCACTTCTAACACGTTTTCCTACACATACAGTTTGAATATTGATTGTTCGCTGGTTATGTACATCTACTTTGTAGAAATTCTTATTGTTGTTGACTGATTGTATTAATCTACTTTGCAGGAAGATGATGCAAGGTCATCTGGGGCATCATCCCCTGACTCGATGGGATCAGTTGAAACTTCAATATCATCTCATTTTGGTGGAATGAACTACCCTTCATTGTTTAGTTCACGTCCGGTATAGCCCCTCGCTGATATGACATCATTATGTGTGTATAGGTTTTTTGACCTCTTGTTTATGACCCACCAAGCTCCTTGTACCAATGCGTCTGCTCTTTTTGTGATTTAGAAAATAGATAAGAGTGCAAAGTGGTTCTTTCTTTGATTGTGTGTCATAGACTGATGATTAATTGGTATGCTATTGGTTTAAACGTGGTCTAAAAGAATCTACGAGGTCACACTCATCAGTAGCGATCATACAAGAACCTAGCATTCCTGATTTATGTTTTCAAAATGAGGTCCGAACTGGATCTCATATCTTTTTCTTTTTGGACTAATTGATAATTTCTAACAGGAGAGGTCAGGAGGGAGCAGATTTAGCAACCCATCCAATACTGGTCCCTCGTTATATGAGGGCCAAAGTTCTCCGGTAGGTTTTATTGGCAGCGTTTATTAGTTTATAGCGTTCAGCTGAGAATCTAATTCAGCAAATCCTCTTAACATTTTCAGATTAGAGAAGAGCCTTCATCATACTCATCACCAGTTAGGCAAAGGTTCGAGTCGTTTGAGAATCCTCTTGGTTCACGAGGATCCCAAAGTTTTGGATCTCAAGATGATGAACGCGCTTCTTCTGGCAGTGGCAATCCACAACATGGAACAGCACTTTATGATTTCACTGCTGGTGGCGATGATGAGGTAAGTTCCCTTTCATGGCACCTTTTAAGTTAGATTGATGTAACTGGGTGATGTGTGGTTTCGGACATTTAGAGTAGGAAAGTATTAAGAGACCATGTACAAGTAACATATAGAGCTTGGTTAATACCATTTCTTTTACCCACTTTTTTTGTGTTGCTATTTTATATTCTGCTATTATCAGTTTTCAACTAAACATAGAGAGATATTAAAGGATAGATTATATTCCATGCAGTTAAACTTGACAGCCGGAGAAGAAGTTGAAATTGAATATGAAGTGGATGGCTGGTTCTATGTAAGTGAAAAGAAGCGGACTTGCATTTCTGGACAATGAGCATGATAATAGTTGCTAATGCATCTCATTTTACACTGTTGTTGTTGCTGCTGCTGTTGTTGCAGGTGAAGAAGAAACGCCCTGGCAGAGATGGCAAAATGGCAGGCCTTGTTCCAGTCCTCTATGTCAACCAGTCATGAGTGGAATGTTGATGGTGTGGTGCGTGAGGAAGTTTGTTATTAATGGCTGTTTTGATAACTTGCAAGTGCTTGTAGGAGTTCACTACTTTGCCCGTCTGAATCATCTTACCTATCAGACATAAAGCCAAATCCTCAAGCCATCCACGGTTTTGTAGCAGTTGAAGTTACAAGAAGAATCACTCAGTGTGTTCGTAATTTGTTGTTCATAATTCTTTCCTCGGTGCTTCTAAATTGATTTTCAATTACGGCGCAGCTTGTGATTTTGATACATCATTTTGGAGCAGAGATTAGTGAAAGACAAATCCTTGGTGTCTGTTAGTGTGAATGGCATAATTTCTTTCTTCTGAACTGACTTTGCCTATTTTATTAATATAGCTACTAGTTAAAGCTTATAAGGTTACACGATCTAAAGGGAACTTTATCACTATTTTCCTGATTTGTTTGTAAAAATCCCATATTAGTATCACTTTATCATATTTAGATATGAAAGAAAAGGAAAAAACACTAAAGCAATCCGTTTTCTTGGCCAAGTATGAAAAGCCTAGTGAGGTCAGCGTGTTAGTGTTCAATCCCAGGGAGTTCGAGTGTTGGTGATATTCTTGAGAGCTTTCAAAAGGAGTGTGTTACACTTGATTCCGGAGCCAAAGGCCATTTGCCAAATACGATGGCCAGACTTGATCTTCGAAGCAGACTCCAAGTAAGCCAGCTCGTACCAGATGCTGCTACTTGAAGTGTTTCCAAATCTCTCTAGTGTCTTCTTGGAAGCCTCCATTTGGTCGTCCGAGAGGCCCAACTTGGCCTGCATTTCGTTGAGCACCTTCTTTCCGGCCGCCCCCACGCAAGCATGCTCAAAGTCATTACCGATCGTTGAGTTCTTCAAGCAGTGTTGGGAGATCGCAGAAAGCAGCACGTCCACCACCTCTGCATTGATGGACACACCCTGTGTCCCTTTTGCGTCTTCAGCAATGCGTATGCATGAGCTAATTTTGCTGCCTTGGTCTTCTGATTGGTGATGATGATGAGTCCTGTGTAGGCGTTTGAGCTCATACTTGGCACGCCATCTGTGGGTGCGGGAGCTGGAAAGAAGCAGCGCTGCAGCCCCCATGCGCATGAAGCAGTTGGGAAGGAGCTTGTCGCGGTCGTCGCCCTTGTACCAGGTGAAGCTCACTGCCTCCATGCTCACTACCAGCGCATACGTGGACGGATACACCTTGAGAAGGTCTTTGGCCACCTCCACTGCTATGATACCAGCGGAGCACCCCATGCCACCGAGGTTGAAGCTCTGCACGTTGCTCCTGAGCTTGAAGTGGTTTATGACCATGGATGCCAGCGACGGTGTCGTGTTCAACACTCCGCAGTTCACCACCAGGATTCCTATGTCTTTGGCCCTTACCTTGGTGGCTAGTAGCAGCTCGTCGATGGCCCCGAACATGACTGTAGCGGCCTCTTCTCTACCGTCGTTAAGGGTGATCGTGTAGTCGGGCCTAAAGACTACCCTTGGCATGTAGCTTTGGTCGCCTATCCCACTGTCCTCCAGGATTCGTTGCTGAAACCCTATGGACTCCTCGCTGAAGTTGCCTGATTTTCGTGCCAAATCGATGAATTCCTCCTTGGAAATCTTGATTCGAGATCATGAATAAAATTAGTTGTTGAGAGTGAGAGGTGTAAAGGAAGTAAAGAAAATAAACGTAGAAGTAGGCAGATAAATGAAGAAACCTTGAGATGATGAGGTGGGCGATAACAAGCAAAGTCGAGTAAATAAGTGGGGCGAGGTGTGAGAGCAAGATAAAGCAATGTAAGCAGTGGCAGCGCCAGTGCCAAGAAAAGGAGCACAAAGAGAGCGTCCGTGATGCGGATGATGTGGCAATATTGAACAAGCGTAAGCGTAATGCTCACGAAGACAATCATCACTGCAATGATGGAGAGCTTTGCATGATACTTGAGGCTAACCCAACTGACACTCACCCAATTCTTCTTCATTCTCGTCTGCTCTAGGAAAAGAAATCTAGTATTATATTTGTTGAATATTTACTTGCAAGAAAGCAAAGCAATGCAATGAGGTAATGGCGGACAAATTGAAGGAATCCATATTTAAATGGTGAAAGTGAAGCAGGAGTATTTTGCATGAGGCAACTAAAGCAGCAGGTTTTTAGTGTCATGGAACTTGTGCTGTAGTTATATCTCCGCTTCCTAACAAACTGTTTGCTTAAAGAATACGTACACACAAAATATGGCATGCATTTGGGGGGACTCGCAGATTTATTGTTAGAGACTTTGAGAGATTCATTGGTCGGAACGTCACTTACTAATCATTATAAAACGAGGCATTTGACATAAAATCATCGGCCTCTTCCATTAATATTATCCATTTATGATCATCACAATCACAAATATGCTTTGGCGTTCTCTAGAATCGTGAATAAGTTGATACCAAATATTGTACGTACTTGTGTTTGCCAATGCCAAGCCTGAGCACTTGCATTTTAATAGACTGGATTATTTTACACAACCAAATTAGCTTTTAACAAACATGGGGAATCTGTGAATTACTTCAGGTTGCTCGACAACAGCCCATAGCAAAAATCTTCTCACCCGTAAATGTAATTCCTAACTTTAAAAGCCAGAAACATCGATTTCCAATGACTAAAACAATTTTATAATAAAATAAAACATAACAAAAAATTCAGCCAAAAAAAAAAAAAAAACCAGCTAACTTTGACATTCACAGTCAGATGTGGAAAATGCTTGTTAGTCCCAGGCCAACGAAAGATAAGACGCCTCTCAGAAAGGACATCAAGTAAAGTAATGCAATTATGCCCTTTAATTACAACATAATGCAACATCAATTGCCAGATAAAAGCAGACTGTAAATTACACACATAAATTGATACACAAACATACAAACATACATACACGTATTAACTTATCTGCTTCCTAAATTAGTTCATCTATCCACTCTGTATCCAACATGAGGAAATCGTCCAAATCTAAACTTTCCGGAGAAGGAGCGGTTGCTCCTAATCCTATCATACTTGTTGGGGCAAATGAGTCGCCCACTGCTCCGTATGCATCCTCAGAAACCAGCATGTTTGGTGTAGCTGAGTTGGCAGACAATGCCTGAGGAGGCATTGTTGACGAGAGTAGAGAAGAACGAGAGGCCGATGCACCACAAGATTCAGGTAACGAGGCATAGGTTGTAGCAATTTCCTGTATATCCTTTTTGGACAAGGAAACCATAGGGCCCTCTGGAACGACTGGTCGTTTATCAGCTGGAAAATTGAAACGCCCCCGCTCACCACGAATACAATATTGTGCGGCATCGTAGGCCCGAGCTGCCTTTTCAGGGGCATCATAGGAGCCCAACCAAATCCTTTCTCCAGATCTTGGAACCCTGATCTCAGAGACCCATTTACCCCAAGTCCTCATTCGGACGCCCTTGTACGGTCCAAAGGATCTTTCTCGACGGGCCTTTTTGGGGATAGAGGTTGCTGCAAGATCCATGGGGGAGACGAAAATGGCAAGAGAGATGGAGAAGGTGAGAAGCAGAGGGTCATTTATCGAAATGAATGCCATCTTTGTTGTGGCGGAGGAGAGCAGGTGGAATCGACATGCTGCGGCACGCAACGTTGGGAGCTGCACGTGGCGGCTGGCTTACCGTCACGTGGTGAGCTCGCCATAGATGCGGAGTTCCAAATGCGTAGATTACAAGTTGGCAAGACACGAATAAAAGACCTATTTACTACGTGTAAGCTGTATGCATTGATGGTAACGTTCCCGTGTTAGGAAGCGAATCGGGAGTAATGTCGAGAGAGATTAAGATAAAGAGACACAGATGGCCTTTTTCTTTGACTATAAATAGCCAGAAATCACGTTTAAATGAAATGCTGATGCAAGTGGATAGAGAATGGGGGCTAATGTCGAGAGAGATTAAGATAAAGAGACACAGATGGCCTTTTTCTTTGAGCATAAGTAGTTAGAAATCATGTTTAAATGAGATGCTGATGCAAGTGGATAAAGAAAGAAGAAAACACATAATTTTATTGCATAAGACAGCGAGGATGGATTTGTTGATATAAAGATAAAAAGAGTGTTTATACATATAGAAAGGAAAGGAAAAGCAGCATTGTTAGAGCTAAAATAAGACAACAAGTTTGAAGTCGTCGGACCTTAAGCTGTCCATGTCCATGTCCATGTCCCTCTAAAACATCCAAAAAGCAATGCAGTCGAAGCCTTTGTTGTAAACAAACAAAAAAAAATGGTAATCTGATATCGTCCGCGGCAAATAGGCACTGGCAAAGCAAGCATAAACAAATTAAATGAGGGAGTGGTGTATCGAAAGTGTTGTTGGCAATGAATGACGATAAAAGAGAGATTGAATTTATATTTATTGAAGAAGAAGAAGAAGAAGAAGAAGAAGAACCTGGTTTGGTTGGGTTGGGTTGTGTTTAGGAGGCAGAGGAGGAAGGAGGAGGCTGGTGGAGTGTGGCTCTGGTGAGGATCTCGGCGACGACCCATCGCTTGCGCTTGCTGAGGGGGCGGGAAGGGTCGAGGCGGACGCGGTCGCCGATGTTGCAGAGGTCGTCCTGGTCGTGGGCCATGAATTTGGAGGTCTTCTTGACGTAGCGCTTGTAGAGTGAGTGGTACGACAGCCTGTCCACCGCCACCACCACCGACTTCTGCATCTTGTTCGACACCACCATCCCCACCACTCCCTTCATCTCTTCCCTTCCCTTTCTTAAACCCTTCCAACCCTAAAGCCTCCTCTTTCTTTTATATATATTTACTTTACCATACAAATACGATGTTGCTTGATTTTGGATTTTTGGTCGTTTTGTCCCACGACGCGTATTGGACTGCCCAGCCCCAGCCCCAGCCCAGGCCCACATCCACTTTCTCTGTCTCTCTCTGAACGAAAAAAAAAAAAGAAGTGCGCTTCAACAAAACAACACAGCCCAACACACACACACGGATGGATAGATTAGATAAAAACAGCAAAACACCATTATCCTTTTCTTTTCTTTTCTTTTCTTTAATTTTTATTTTTGGGAGGTGACTGTGATTTAAAAGAGAAACTTGATTACAATTCCAAGATTGGATTATGAATTTGAGTTTTGTTTGTTTGGATTTATAATAGATTTGAAGTTTGAGTTTGACAGACAAGTGAGTCAGTCATGAAGCTGAGACGGTGAGATCATCAAACCCTCTCCGTCTCTTCAAACTCCAAAACTGCGCCAACAACAAGTTTCTCTTTTAATATTATTTGCCCTCTGTGTCTGTCTATCACTATTGCATGCCCTCATTTTGTCATTTCCTATCATATGCAACTTCTACCATTCTTTCATTATGCCTTTTCACGCCAACACTTTCTTATTTTCCCTCTCCGATGCATTTCTATATCATTTTTTTTTAAGAAATATATATAAATACATTGTTTTTGTGGTTGCCTATTGTGAGTGAATTATTTGGTATACTCTTTGCCCTCAGTTTGCTTTTCCACTTTAGTTCGAGTCTTCCATGGATTGAGATTGTTTGTTGTTGTTCAACCGAGGATTGTTTCTGACCAACTTAAACTCTTGTGTCTTTTAGCTATGTCACATTAAATTGCTAAACGATCTGTGATCTCCTTTACGAATGCCAAGTGTATTTTCTATATCTACATTTGCCATTACTATTACGTGGAGTCATTTCAGTAGTCGGTTTCTACGCTTGAGATTGACGTGCTTAAGAGTCCATTTGTTTTTCGTCTCCAAATCGATAAAATGGTCAATGCTTAATTCCTTTTTGATCGAACCGAACTAGCAGGGGATTCACAGAGGACTAAGTCATGCGGGAACATCGAGCTAGGATGTGGATTATTGCTCAATTCCAGGTTGGAACTCTATTGCTCATCTTTTGTGAGAATTTGTTAAATAATTGTTTAATGGAAAAGAAAAGTAAAACCTGTATTCTTTATTTTTCTATGTGTATATATATCACCTATGAAAGAAATTAGACGCATGACTAGGTGTGGCCTATGGTTATGGCATGTTTGAGATTGTTGAAAGAACAAGGTTATCTTGGAATGAACAAGAATTTGTTTTAGTATGTTCACAATTAGATATGTCATTCATATGCGGTTATTTGGGCACATTCCGCATGCCTTTTTAGATCTACGCAGATTAGGTTTCCGTGGGATGTTCGATTCCCCGGGGTTGCTATGATTGATAGGGTTGGAATACCTATTTTTGTCTTCTATTATACAGAATGACTATGAAAACTGATTTGTGAAAAGTAGCATTCCCTGGAATTTTTTCTGGCTTGGTTTGTATATCCTAACTATGCATGTGGTTGTAAAATGGTAAATAAAAATCAAATGGTGAGTAATGGTTTTCCTATGAGCATTTGAATGCTCATCCCCCTACTTTCCTCTCCCCTACAGGTGTAGTTTGGTTCGGTCTAGTTCGATGTCTTTTGGTAAACAAGTTGTCGTGTCGAGTTGACTTGAGTCGAATTGACGTTTTGGATGCATTAGATGGTCATCTGGTGGTTTAATGGTTTGTTTCGCTTTCTCTCTAACTTTTAGCTAAGAAATTTAGTGCACAGAGGTTGCGTATAGTTATGCTATCCCATTGGAGAGTATACCAACTGTATTTTTTGAGTATTTTTGTAGTTGTTTAAAGAGGTACCTAAACTTTGATTACTGTCTCATAATTATTGACAGTTGGTATTTTTTTTTCCCCTATTTGGTTCTCATAAAGACTCCGAAGCAAAATGTTAATTTACCAAAAGTTTTCAAAGTTCAAGATTCTTAAAATGAATTCTTGTTCCAAAATTTTATTTTTAACTATCTAGCCCGTATTTCTCCTAGCCCCATTTAGGGGGCTACATTAACCGATTGATAATTCAGAAGAAGGTATGAAAGATGATGTTGATTGTTAATACTGTTGCTGTTGTCACTATCTGCACTACTAGGAATACAAATACAAATTTGAATAATGGCGGTGGCGGCATTGACAACCTCTATGGTGATGCTGTGGCAAAGCAGGAACCAGGCATTTGGAAACAATCTTGTCTGTAAATGCACTGCTGCTTTTGGTTATAACAGGAACAAGAGATTGTTTTACTTGGATGCTTTTGTACCCTATGCTAAGAAGAAACCTTGGTGGGACAATTTCTTCTTGCAAGAGGAAGGCAATTGGTTTGGTTGGAAACAGGATCACGATGATATTTCTGATGTTGATATTCAACAAGATGACGATGACGATGATGATGATGATGATGAGTACAATAATAATAAGAAAAAGTTTGAAGCTTGGAAGCGGAGGGCTGAAGCCATAACAGAGCTCAGGGAAGCCCAACAAGATATGGCCAATCAAGAATCTCGCCGCTGGGAGGATTGGCTGCTAATGCCATTCGATGCCGGCAACGACAATGCTCCACCAGTACCACCTCTCCCTCCTCCTCCTCCTCCTGCTGCTGCCGACAACAACACATTGATTCCTTCGTCACTCTCCAACTTGTTTCGTCAAGATGACGACGACGACGACGATTTGCTCTACGAAGACCGCGTTTTCCGTTATGCTTCTCTTAACTCGGTGGGTCAACTCCTCTTCTCTCCCTTGTATAAATAAATAAATAAATATATATATGTATATATATCATTTTTAATACTTACTGTTGCTGCAAGCATGTCTCAAATATGGTTTTGAGTGTTGATAACAGGCTGCGTTTTTGGCACTCTTGATCCTTGTTCCGTGGGCCTTGGATTTTTTGGTTCATGACTATGCTCTCATGCCTTTTCTGGACAGGTGCGTACGTACATAATGTGTGCTCTCTGCTTGCCGTTTTTCTTTCCCGAATAACATTGCATACCATGATTTTGTATCCCTAATTAGATATGTTAAGACTGTCCCACTTGCGGCTCAGATGCTTGATGTCAGAAGAAACCAAAAGCTTGAAATTGTTCAGCAACTCAATCTTGAGAAAGCCAGACTTCGGCTGGAGGTTGAGATTGGAAAAGCTCCCCCTCTTTCTGATGATGAGATTTGGTTGGAGTTGCGAGATAAAGCGTACAAACCCTTTCTTTGTTACTCCAAACACTGTGGCATTGGCATCCTTATTTGTAGGCTGCTATAGCAAGCTTTCGTTCTCACGGAAATAGCAATGCTAACATGTCCATCATACAAGAGACAATGTGTATTGTCTTGCTCCAAATAAGGGATGAAGTAGTAGGAATGCAGAGCTACATATGTATGTATTGTTTGTGTCTTGTCCTTAACTTGTTGGCTTCTTCGTTTGTAACAGATTAGAGTTGAGGGAGGAGTGGAGATTGGAGAACCGTAGAGCATTTGCGAATATATGGTCTGATGTGGTATTTGGGGTTTCCTTGTTCATTCTTTTGTATTGCAATCAGAATAAGGTGAGGCAAGCAAGCAGTGGATACCATTTTGATTGTTTGGTTGGGTTGAAGCAGACGTAGTATTAATTAACTCGTCCGTCATGGCAAGTGCGTGCTTGTGTTTTTGCAGGTAGCTTTGCTCAAGTTTACAGGATATAAAATAATAAACAATGTGTCAGATACGGGCAAGGCATTTCTAATTATACTAGTAACAGATATATTTCTAGGGTAGGGTATTGTCTACTCCTTTGCTTTGATTTTGCTTTTGTATTGTATAATTAGAAAAAAAAAGAAAAAGGAATGAATATGTTTGATTTGTTATTAGGTATCACTCAGAATCAGGTTGGCAGACACTGGCGGAGATATTTGTGGAGCATTACGGGGTGGAGGTGGATCAGGCAGCGATCACCATATTTGTGTGCCTCGTCCCAGTCATCATTGATGCGTGTGTCAAGCTATGGGTGTGTTGTTGTTGTTGGACATAAATATATAGTTAATGATGTTTGGATAGTTTTATTAAATGATTGATTGTTGGTGTTTGGACAACTGAACAGATGTTTAAGTTCCTTCCGAGACTATCACCCAAGGTGGCCAACATATTCCGGGAAATGAAGCGCCACTAGCAATAGCAATAGCAATAGCAATAGTCAGCAGAAGACTGGGAAGTGGAAGTGGAAGTTGAAGTTGGGAAATCCGATTTCAGACCTCAATTCAATGTTTAGACACAGACAGACAGGCAGTCCAGATTCCAGTTGCACTGATTCAATTGAAGAGCAATGCAATGATAATAATAAGCATATCTGTTTCTGCACCCACCACACACACACACTAGTACTACTATATCAAATTGTATTCTCTATAAAACATTTGATTAGATTTTATTTTATTTTTTTACGCTTCTCGACTCTCTACATCTACATCTACATGCAATGCAATGCAATGGAAATCGTCTCTCGCCTTGTAAAAGCTTGTCAAGTCAAACGAATAGCCAGCCCAGCCCAGCCCAGCACAGCCCAGTCCAGCCCTACATTTCATTTTCACTACCGCCTAAATATGTATATGTACCAGTACCACTCTCTAGTTAGTTTTTTTTTTTTCAATGTTTTATTTAATACATTTATTTGGTTATTAATGTAACTTACTTCGATTAAGTGGTAATATATATGTATATGTATATGTGTATATATATTTTTATTCATTGATTTGGAAATGAGCAACGTTTAGCCGCATTTTTAATACAGCTCAAGTAACAAGTGTCCTCATTTTAATTGGTGAGAGACACGATTTAAAATTTAAATACGTGATGGATGATTGACCTCAAGTTTTATTGCATTTTTTTTTTCGTTACGGTCTCTTATCAAAACATTATATCACGTATTAAGCTCGTGAATTTTATAATATATTGAAATAAAAAGAAAACTAAAAGTAAATAATGGATATATTTTAGGCAGAAAAGCAATGAAAATGAAAATGAAAAAAAAAAAAAGAAAAAGAAAAAAGAGAGAGAGAGAAATTTGGGTTGCCTTGCCCTTGGCGTTGGTCCAGGTCCAGTTCCAGTTCCAGGTCGTCCAAGCCTCCCTCCAATTCCGTATCTGATTCTGATTCTGATCTGTTTTTTAAGTGTTGTGTTGGCAACGGAACATTCTCAATTCTACTCATTACATTACACATCCCACCACACCAGACATAGCCACACACACAGACACAGACATAGCCACAGCCATAGCCATAGCCATAGCCATAGCCATGTTTTTTTTATTTTTATTTTTAAGCCTAAACTAAACCCCCACCTTGTATTATTATTATTATTATTATTATTATTATTTCTTCTGTTGTCGAATCAGGAACCAAAAACCTCCGTATCCCATTCCTTTTTTTTTTTTTTTTTTTTTTCCTTGTTGGTTTGGAGATTGAATCTAAACAATCAAACGGCTTTTAGATCTTAATTGGTTGCTCATGGACGCGCCTCCGCCTCGCGACGACCACGATCGACTCCGACTCGCCTGCTCTGCCACTGGTATAAATGCCTGCCTTTTTTTTTTTTTTCGTTCAGCTATTTCATTTCATTTCCTAAACACAGTAGATTCAGCATTAGACTTTCAGTTTTTGGCGTTTGTGGCCCACTGTCGCTATTGTTGCCTTTTTTCGCTTCTTAATTCCAATGTAACTCCATGGCTTTCTAGCTAGGGTTTCTGCTCCTTTTTGGCTTATAGGTTTTCGAATAGAATCAAAGTCTTTGTTCGTTCGATCAAAGACAAAACGAATCAATGACAATTGCAAGCTCTATCAATGCAACTTCAATTCAATTCAATCTATGAATGCAACTTGTTCACTTCATTTTTTGAGCTGACCGGGAAATAACTGCAGGAGACAGATCTGTTGCGCCAGATGGTTTGGCTGATCAGGTTCTTTCTTTTAATTCCTTTACAATGCTTTCTTTCTTTTTTAATTTTTGAATCGCTTAGAGTAGGAGCTCTGTCCCATTCGAATTTCATTCCGTAATTTATCGTCAGCCAATTTCGCCCAAAGATCAAAGGATTGTTTCAGCAACTACTACTTCTCCGGATGCAGCCGTGGTTGGGCCTTCGGGCAATGCCACACTACAACCTGCTCCTCTGGATGCTGCTCGAGACTCCGCCGCCTTTCATCCACTTGAAGCTTTTGCTGGTTAGTCAGTTTCTTCCCCCACCCTTTGCTTTTACTATTCATTGGGGTTACTTAAAAGGGAGGGGTCTTTTAAACTTTCTGATTCTCCTAGCTGTGGATGCTTTAGCACAACACGGAGTCAAAAATTTGGATTTCGGGCAATAACGAGACAAAAGAGAATGGAGACAAGACTTTGAGAGAAATTTTGAACGAATCTGTCTATTTATCAACAAGATTATATTGAAACATAACAACCAAGCATATATGTTTTGTAGATAACAAATCGTAATTCAATTAAGAAACTAAAGCTAAAGAAATAAATTTAAGCACAACTTTTGAAGTATTAATATCATCATCAGGTTCTATATTAACATGATATCAAATTCATTTATAATGGAAATTCTAATTGGTTCTCTAGGTCTTTACGCATTATGTGATACGTAAATTGTATATCTAAACATTAGGTGGCTCAGGGTTTGGAAGTAGCACGGGCACTTGGAATGGTTATTCACAGTATCTTAATGCCGATGGCTTGCACGTTGTATCGCCGGTGAGGATTAATCCTTTCATTCTTGGAATGCTGGGGATTAATTTCGAACTCTCAAGTCTGCTGTTTTATTTATGCTATCTTTTATTTTCTGTAGGTTGTCTACAATGATAATCCATCTCTTGTCTTTCATTCTGGCTATGGATACAATACCGATATCACGTATGGACAGTATTCTCCAGTTGCTACACCTTTGCCTCCGCTTATGGTAGATGGACAATTATACTCCGCGCAGCAGCTCCCTTTCTCTCCATCTTATTTCCCTCAACCAGCTCCTCCGAACATGCCTCATATTTCCTCAGCTGTTCCGGTTTCACCCACTGAGCTGATGACGCCAGAAAGCAGTAGTATTGATAGCATGTTTTTTGGGCCCGGATCAGGTTTCTTAGTAAATTTTGGATCATTAGGTGGCGGAAACCTTTCTGGGAATATTAATTCTAGTCCCATTGCATCTCCAACAGTCTACTCCCAACCCATGGGCATTCTCGGGTCGTATGAGAATAACTTTGGACAGGTTTGTTTCCATTTGATTGATTATCATTATCATGCAGTGAACTTTCCGAGAGGGCATAATCAACCAAAGTTTCAGAGGGATCTTCCATATTCTACCGCTAGGCTATTTCATCTTAAGTAGATATATTCTGCTATACAATTTTGTTTCAAGATGACAGCTGTATATGATCTTGCTATTCAACCATTCACAACTGCTCATCTTAACTAAATGTATTATGTTTTTCTGTCTTTCTGCTTTGAGGGGCATCTCTTCTGGTTTTTTAACCAAAACATACTTGAGATCGTCTCTGATTGTAGAAGATTGTATTTATGCCTTATCTTGATTGTTGACCTTACCTGCTATTCTCATTTTGAATGTGCTATATAGCTGATGACAAACACACACATACACACACACACACACACACATATACTGTTCTTAAACATTGAGTTACAAATACTTTTCAGGTTTCTCAACAGCAGAGATCAAGCCATGGATTTGGGTTGGTGTCTAGTTCTCAATATGCTCATGGTGGTTCTTATCAAAGCTCCAGCTTCAGTGGTGCTTCATTTCCTTACTCAGTTCCCAATGAATTGAATCAGCTCAGTTTTGACAAAGGAAGAAGAAGAGAAAGGGACCAAGATTCAGTCAGCGTTTCTAATGATTCACGGGATATCTTTAATGACCGTAATAGGGGACCGCGGGCTTCTAAAGTGAAGGGAAAAAGTGCCACTGAACAAAGCTCATCGTCTTGTGGTAACAAAAAAAATTTATCTGCTTCTGGAATTCTTCTTGATTCATTCAACCGGCTAGATTTTGTTGCTGATTATGAGGATGCAAAGTTTTTTATCATCAAGTCTTTCAGTGAAGACAACGTTCATAAGAGCATCAAGTACAATGTTTGGGCTAGTACACCACATGGGAACAAGAAACTTGATGCTGCTTATCAAGAGGCAAAGGAGATAAAGCCTAACTGTCCAGTCTTTCTTTTCTTTTCAGTATGTTCCTCTAACAAGTCAAATAGTTTTCCCTTGCTTATTATTAATTCGTGAAAAACACTGAGGCCAATGGTTTTTTTTTTAATAAGCTTTTTTATTTGTTTTTTTTGGAATAAATTTGGATTGATTATAGTAAGTACACAAAGCTTGCTAACCTAGACCTGTAATACAGTTGAATTTGGCCAACTTTTTGTTTGCAATTGTGTTTTAGTGCTCAGGTAGAACTATTATTTCCTAAGCAGCCTTTTCTTTTTGCAAAGTTTTTCTATACACTACTGAGAGCTTTTAATGGTGCGGATGGGTCAATTGTTAGTCCTGTGTTAATTTTAATTAGCTAGTAAGTTCTCTTAGATTTTTTTATTTTTTTATTTTTGGTTACAACAGGTTAATGCAAGTGGACAATTCTGTGGGGTAGCTGAAATGGTTGGACCTGTTAATTTTGAGAAGGATGCAGAGTACTGGCAGCAAGATAGATGGAGCGGGCAGTTCCCAGTCCAGTGGCATATTGTTAAGGATGTTCCCAACATTAGATTCCGCCACATTCTACTCGACAACAACGATAACAAGCCTGTCACGCACAGTCGAGATTCTCAGGAGGTAGCAGATACCTAAATTTTCCCACTTTCCTACATCGAGATGGCATAGTAGTACATGCTAGATTATAGTTGTCATTACATGAATTTGTACCTTTTCTTATCAAGCTATCGCCTTGGTTGAATTATATTGGTACGTCTGTCTCACATCCTGTTTGTTGCTGCTGAAATTGATCAGGTGGGATTCAAACAGGGTATTGAGATGTTGAAAATCTTCAAAGATCACGATGCAAGGACATGTATCCTAGATGATTTTTGCTTTTATGATGACCGGGAAAAAGCATTGAGGGAAAGGAAGGCGAGACACCAAGCATTTGTGACTACAGATGCAGCTGATATCATAACTGATGAGATGTCTAGTAGTTTGTCTGGAGCAAGGAATCTTAACGAAGGTAGCGACAAAATAGTAGCAACTGGAATTGGTGTTAGTTTAAGAAAAGATGGCTCAGCTTCTTCCGATCATGATTCTGCTCTGAACCAATTGTCTAGTAGCTTATCTCAAAGGTTGGCGTTAGAAGACGATGACAAGAGGGTAGCAGCATCTGATTTAGGTTCGGGCGGTGAAGTCCACTGTGAATCAGTTGATAAAGAGACAAGTGTTTAGCTGGCCGACCTCCCTTTGGGCAGTGTTGGTGGAACGGAACCCAGTGGACTAGTACTACTGTACTAGTACAACTCTACCCCCTGTTTCCCAAATAGCTGACGTGACAACATGGAGATGGTATTTTGGGCATCTCAGTTGGTCACTCTATGCTATGCAATCTGACCCCCCTTTTTTTTTTTCTTTCTTTTCATTCTCATATTTTCTGTATTGTGGTGTTCTTTTTGAGCGTTCCGTTTCGGTGTTAGTTAGGTGGTACTCGAGTCGAGTCATGCTCACCAAGGAGAGGCCGGCTGTGTTCGTACCTGACAATACATACATACTATACATGCATGTGTTAATTTCCATCTTGTTTCTCAGTGCTTTTTCCCCTTTTTTAAGTTTTGAGTAGGTAGGTAGGTAGGTGTTGAATGGATGGATCTGTATACTATGCCCTAAATAGTAGAGTACCATGCCATTATGTGGTGTCGAATTCTTTCAAGGTTTTCTTTCTGCAGGACTTGTAAAGTTAACTCTTGGGAGTTGGGAGGCAAATCAAATCACATCAATTCAATAAACAAGTTCAAAATTTCGCATTCATATTAGTTGATCTGATGCCTATCCTCCAACATTTATTTTTTCTTTTTTAAATCAAAGATGATGTTTATCGATTAACAGGCTATACTAATTATTTGCTACATCCGATGAAGTAAAGCAACAGTTGCCAACTTCTCACACTTTTTCTTATTGTCTCGGATACCTGATACTTGATAGATAGACTTGCCAAAAATCAGAGGCCATGCTGCTATCATCGAAATGAATAAACAGAAAGTTTACATGTTTTGGCATATAATTAAGGGTTATCTATACAAATGTCTCCGATGTTGTGCTATTCTTATAAGTTGTATCTTAATATTTTAAAGCTGACATTAGTACCTTATGATGTCTTAAAAATTTATAGGTATACCATCTCCGTCACAATTGAGAAAAAAATTTGACGAAATTAATAAAATAACAATAATCAAGTGACGCTTGTATAATCTTAAAAGATCAAACGTCTTAAAGTTATAAAAATTATAATAATTAGTCTTATATTTGCACAAACACCTCCTTATGTTGTCTTTTTCTTTCAAGTTGTACCTTGATCTTTAAAAATTTTGTACTCATATGTCGTTATGTTTGAAAACATTACAAATTCATTGCACAGAATAAGGAGGTAAATTGAAACATAAAGGGTGAACTTGTAATATTTTTAAACATTAAGTGGCACATGTGTTAATTTTAAAAAATTAAGATGTAACTTGCACTGATTACACAACATCAAAGGATATTTGTATAGATACTCCTATAATTAATTGAAACCACTGAAGTCAAGCCAGTGACTATAGAACCAAGCCCAGCTCTGGCAAAGGATTTATACAATTGAAACAGGAAGACGATAGAAAAATAGGGATGAAAAAGTGGTATTGTTTTCCTTTATAATATTCAAGACATAATGGCAAAAGTGTAAATATATTTTTAAAATTATATTTTAAAACATGTATTATTTCAATTTTGAGTATTTTTTTGCAGCTCAGCCTATTTATGTTTTGGGGGCATTTGTGAAAATCCCCGGTAATAAAATAGAATTCCAATCCTCTCCTCTTCGAAAAAACTTTTGTCTCTCTCTCTCTCTCTCGAGTCTCGACTCTCTGTGTGTTGAGTGAAACTGAAGGGCATAGCATTCATGGACTGACTGTGACTCCGTGTCTGACTCTTGAGTCTTCTCAACGGAACAGCGATTGAGATTCATAATGAGAACAAGATTGGGATTCAGATCGACCTACAACATGACTAGTCAACCAAGATTGGCTCAACTCTTGCTCCTCATTTTACTGGTGAGTTCTGGTCTAGACATTTTTTTACTTGGATTGGAATCATTAGATTAGATTAGATTGGATCAGATTAGGTGATGATGATCTTTCGTGTTCGTGTTCGTGTTTTTGGCAGTTGTCTCCCTTTCCTATGAGTTCCGATGCAATTCCGTCGTCCGAGTCTGCAAGTGGTAAGAAGGCTAAGACGGTTTTCTCTTTGTTCAACCTCAAAGACAGGAGTCGCTTCTGGAGCGAGGCCGTCATTCGCGGTGCCACTAGTACGTTTTCCTCCTATTTCCTATTTCCTTAATCAACTTACTAACTAAGTTGATGAATCAATCAATGTTCCAATTCTCTTTTGTTTTTGTTTTTGTCTTCAGACTTGGATGATTTGGAATCTGGGAAGAGTAGAAGGGGGATTGCCAATTACACCAAGGCAGGTACTACTACTACTACTATTACTAGTTTCCCTTCCCCTTCAACTCAACTTCAAAATTCCACTTGAGCTGACAGCAGGCCCGCCTCCCTTCAACTCAACTCATCTCAACTCAACTCAACTCAACTTTGATCGGTCTTTTTCCTTTTCACTCTCATCTTATTTCAGGGAATATCGCAAATTATCTAAACCTTCTGGAAGTTGATTCTCTCTACCTTCCCATTCCTCTCAACTTCATTTTCATTGGCTTCCAAGGCAAAGGAAACCTAGGTATCTCTCTTTTCTCTCTTCCTTTCTCACTCTCACTATGCTTTTCTATATTCCTTCCTTTTACCATTTTACTCCCTCCCTCCCTCCTTGCAAGACTTTAAGCTTCACTCCGAAGAAGTCGAGCGCTGGTTCACAAAAATTGATCATGTCTTTGAACATGCTCGGGTTCCGCAAATCCGACAACGTTTCAACCCTTCTTTCTACAAGACTAGCGTTGATCTTCCCCTTGTCAGCCACATAAATTACAAGTAATGCTTCCGTACTCGGAGACTCCTTATAATTAATTATAAGTTGTTGTTGGATGGTGACCCCTTTTTCGCCTCTGCAGTTTTTCTGTTCATGCCATACTAACGGGAGAGAAGGTTACATCCATATTTGAGCGTGCGTTGAATGTTTTGGGCCGGGACGATGATGTGTCTGCTAACAAGTAAGTAAACCACTTACCGTTGAAGCTTTTACTTGCCCCCTTTCTCTCCCTAACAACCTGCCTATGCATTTTATCACGAATACCTGATTACTTCCAGTTTTTAAGATTAATCCTCTCCCACGTTTGACTTTGCGGCCAATACTTGGGGTGTTGTGGACCTTTGTTGTTATTATAAAATGTAAACTAAACTTTCACTTGCTTCACACCACCGCTTGTTTGAATTTCTCCCTTTATGCTGAGCATTACTTTTTTTTTTTCCTCTCATTCTTTTCCAGGGATAAGGAGGATGCTATATTACAAGTAGATGTGGATGATATGGGTGTTCTTCTCAGCAGCCTTGTTGAATACCTTCGACTTGAAAATGCATATAACATTTTCATTTTGAATCCGAAGCGTGACATCAAAGGACCAAAATATGGATATCGGTCCGTATTTCTTTGATTTAACATACTTTGGATTCTATTTATACAATTGAAAAGTCTGGAACTAGGACCCTGCCCCAGCTTCAATTCCCGTCTAATTTTGGAAGACACAAATAGAATACTGTGGAACCATATATATGTAGCCACTTGACTTCGTGTGAAAGATGATTCACTGGTTTTAGAGATACAGTAGTTCTAACTTTTTTATTTTTATTTTTTTATTTTATAATTTCGATCTCTTCTCTTATTATTTGGATAGCCATGATGTCTCTTATTATAAAAAAAAAAAAAAAAAAAAAAAGAAAAGAAAATGATGTCTGTTATTGGCTGTCATTAACTGTTTCTGAAAATTATGCAGAAGAGGCTTATCAGAATCTGAGATAGAATTTCTTAACAAGGTACACATATTATTTAATATTCTTCACTCCGTTGTTCATTTTACTGTTCACTAATGTAACTACGTAAATTTTCGGTTCTCTCAAGGTTATAAATGCTTTTGGTTGCTCTTCTGTTAATATGATCTAAGTTTATTTGTTTCAGTGAGATATCTTTTTCATCTTTGTTTCTGTAGCATCTTCCTAATCTGTACAAACTAACGAAAACTGACGGTCTTTGTCTTTATCCTGTATAGAATAATAAGACTTTGCAAACCATGATTCATCAGTTAGGAAGCACCTCGGAAACCGTATTTGGTATTATCTTTGTTGAAGCTAAACTTAATCTGAATATTTTCTGTTCTACTTTCATTTTATATTACGAGATGCTTCGGAAATACTTTATTCCACAGTTTCCATTTGAAAAATATATTCTTCATCTTCAGTTTCCTCTGTAAATGTACATGACTGCTTTCTTAATTTTTTTTATATCGTATTTCAAGTTGAAGGATTCTGAATGTAAACCTATGCGTACAGCTCTTGAAAAGGTTAAGAGACCTTTGTATGAAAAGCACCCTGGGGTAGATTTTTCCTTTACGATAACTGAAGACAGTGACACGGTTAGTATTTCATATCTGTCTCATGGTTTTGAAAATGATGATGGTGATCCTTGGTGGATAATTCTGTGTTCAATATTATACCAAAATTTTCCTTTCACGTCAAATGGAAAATGTGGATCAGTTTTTGAAGAGAAAACATGTTTTTGTTTCAAAGGAGAGGGAATAGCATATTGACATGAGATATGCTTTTGAATGAGAAACACTACACAATACAAGTGGAGGAATAATCGAAATGTTGTTTTTCCGCGTGGAATTGAAATTGAAATATTAGTACAAGGAAAACACAATAATAAAAATTTCATTGAAATTTAAATATCAGTACAAGGAAAACACAGAGGACAAGGAGTCCATTTGGTATAAAAGGTATTACAATCAGAAACCTAGAAGGCTAGAGCATCTCTCCAACTAAGGATAATCAACGAAATGGAATAATCCTTAAAGGCTTTGTGAGTTGAGGACCACAAAGAAGCTAAATACTTGGCCTTTTTCATACAATTCCCAACAAACATTTTCTTTGCGTACAAAAATCCTAGAGTTTAACATATATCTCATTGAATGGAAGCATAGGAGTGTCTGTTTTCTCTTCACTATATCTGTTAAACATTTAGTTGATATTTAGGATAGTCCATAAATTACTGGGAACAAAAAGAGTTATGTGATCTGTGAGATAACTGCTTGAAGTCAATCACAGCAATTGACCCCTTTTCAAAAGTACTTCTCATATTCACTTTCCTAAAAATTCACTAGTTATTTCCAGGAAGGGTGGTATGATATGTGCCTCAATGCCCTGAATAACATTGAGAAGTCAACTAGAGGGAAGGATACTGATGCTATCATCCAGAGCAAAGTTTTACAGGTATATAGTCGTCTTATTTAATTCATTCTTGGAGAAATAAATGTTTCTTTTTTTGAAACATATTTAATAAGTTTCTCTCTTTTCTGTATCCAAGCTATTGAAAGGAAAGAGTGAAGACATGAAGCTTCTTTTTGAAAAGGAATTAAAATCTGAAGGTTTTAGCAATATTCATGCAGAATGCCTAACAGATACATGGATTGGAAATGATGGGTACAAGCTTGGCCAACTGCACTCTCAATGATTTAAAACTTGCAAATGCGTAACTTATTTACTAAACTGACCATGCTGATATCTATGTTCGGTATGGTATCAGGTGGGCATTTATAGATTTGAGTGCGGGCCCTTTTTCATGGGGGCCAGCTGTTGGTGGAGAAGGTGTGCGAACAGAACTGAGTTTACCTAATGTAGAAAAAACCATTGGTGCAGTATCAGGTACCGCTATGTCCTCCGTTCATAATCGTTTAATTTCTTGTCGTGAACAATTTACGGCCATGCTTGCCATTTCTTATTCATAATGGTATTAATTACATTTGGTTTTGAAAATACTGTATGATAAGCTGAACATGTTGGCTTAAAGCCTTAGATTTGAACTGCATGAATATGACATAATTTCTATTTCAAACTCCACATGCAATGGACCCTTTTGTACGGGCATGCCTATCAGATCAGATCAGCAAGTGATTGACTGGGCATTCTATGTGCTCAGTTCACTGCTACTTTTTCATTTGGTTTGGGCTGTGGAAGATTTGTATCGGCTTGTATGAATTAAATTTTTTACATTTGCATAAAATGTTCTCGAGCTATTTTTATGCTTTTTCATATCCTGCGGCCATAATTGCTTTTTTTTTTTTTTTTTTTTTTTTTCATGCAGAAATTTCTGAAGATGAAGCTGAAAATCGATTGCAAGATGCAATTCAAGAAAAGTTCTCCGTTTTTGGTGATGTATGTGCATCTGGTGAAATTACAAATTAGTTGAATATTTTCAGTCTCTTATTTGTATTAGTTGGTATAAATTCAAGATACCATTGCGTTGATGTTGTTTAAACTGACACAAGACTGTGCTTTCCCATTATCGTTATCGTTATCATCATCATCATCAACATCATCATTATTATTATTATTTATTTTTATTTGTGTGGTAGACTTTTATTTCTCAGAGTTCCTTTTCTCGTAGGATAAACATTCGCGATACTGCCCATCTAAATGTATGCATGACTATGTTTATGTACTGGCCCGGGTAGTATGTAGATAAATTTTCTCTTGATTTTATCTCTTCTCAACCACTCTCTCCCTTTCTCTCTCTACAAATAGGGATTAAAATAGGGGGGCGGGGGCATATTACTTTCTTCCATACGCTTGGCATTAACTAGATTTTCCTTTTCCTGCGGGTCAAATAATTTTTTTTATTTAAAAAAGCTATATTGAGATTTGATTGCTATTGTTCTGAATTTTGGCAGAAAGATCATCAAGCCATTGACATTCTTCTAGCAGAGATTGACATATATGAACTCTTTTCTTTCAAACATTGCAAGGGAAGAAGAGTTAAGCTTGCTCTCTGTGAAGGTTGTCCCTGCAGTCTGAAGTTTGTCCATTATCTATGGAAGCATAAACCTTTCTTTAGCTTGATACATATTTGACTAGATTATTCTTATTCATTTTTCATTTTCCCTAATGGAAGCAAGATTATTTTGTTTGTCATTGTTACTTCCCTTAAACCTAATTTTGTAACCTTTTGATCTTCTTCGATATTTAGAACTTGATGAAAGGATGCGGGATTTGAAAAATGAGCTGCAGTCTTTTGAAGGTGAAGAATACGATGAAACTCATAAGAGAAAAGCCACAGAGGCATTAAAGCGAATGGAGAACTGGAATTTGTTCACTGATAGTCATGCGGTATCTGATTGTGTTTTCTGATAATTTGTATGACTTGTGTCTATATTCAACCAAGGAACATGCTTTCAACTTGGTACATTTTTTTCTGGTCATGCGCAGGAGCATCAAAATTACACTGTAGCCCGTGATACTTTTCTTGCACATTTAGGTGCAACATTGTGGGGATCTATGAGACATGTCATATCACCTTCCATTGCTGAAGGAGCATTTCATTACTATGAAAAGATATCTTTTCAGTTATTTTTCGTCACCCAAGAGGTATGCTATGTCAGTTAGAGAAACTTTTTTGTAACAGGGTTTTACTTTTTAACATTACTCAATTTATGCAGAAATTTAGACGCCTTGAACAATTACCGCTGGACCTTGATGCTTTAAAGAATGGGCTCTCCTCTTTGTTGTTAACTTCTCAGAAATTTTCTTTCAATCCTCACATGTATGTTTCCAAGATTCTTGGTTATTTCCTGGATTAAACAACTAAATGAAAAAAGTGTTAAATGTTATATTTATGTGAGAATTCCTAGGTTACCACTCTCTGAGGATCCTGCTTTGGCAATGGCATTTTCTGTGGCACGTCGAGCAGCTGCTGTCCCGCTATTGCTTGTTAATGGAACTTATAGGAAGAATATTCACACTTATCTTGATTCTTCCATTCTTCAGTATCAGCTGCAGAGGCTCAATGATCATGGCTCTCTAAAAGGTTCCTTGATGCCTCCAGTCTCATTTTCTTGGCACTTTGTCTATTCTTCTGTTATATATATATATTATATTCATTTTTGGCCAAAAACTTGGAGAAGACTTCTTGTGCTAGAAAGTTAACAATTAACATTATCATTTTTAATGCTCTCGTCTTACTTGTCTATGCGCCTTTGCGTAGTTATCTCTTCTAGGAATTTGGGATTAGAAAATCTTTAAATAACATAGGTGTATATACTATACTATAGTCGATTTAGATATTGGAACAACAGGACATTTTAGGATTGCTAGAGCAGTATTTACTCCCTGCTACGTGCTAGTTTTTATTGGGGATATATATATATATATATATATATTTTCGAATGAAAATAGTTTTGGTTTCGACATCTGCAATACCCTTAACGACTGTTCAATACTTTTTTTTTTCCAGGGTGTCGAGCATTATTATAACTCATATTGAAACTTTGAAGTGTGCTATGCTACTCTTTGTTCCCTTGTTACATAAATCTTGCAATTCGATGTTTCTTAATTAGCTTCACAAATACCGGAATCGATTTAAAACTCGTTTTACCAACTATGCAGGGAGACATGCTCATAGCAGGTCCACTCTCGAAGTTCCAATCTTTTGGTTCATCTATGGGGAGCCACTGTTCATTGATAAACACTATCAAGCGAAGGCACTTTCTGACATGGTTGTTGTTGTTCAGTCAGAGGCCTCATCTTGGGAAAGCCATCTACAGTGCAACGGGAAGCCCCTTTTGTGGGACCTAAGGTCAGCATTGTAGTTGTCTTAGCATTGAGGCTTTGGGAAATCATTTATGATTTTGAACTGATCCTCAGTTCCCCCTCTCTCTATCTCTATCTCTCTTTTATTTATTCATTTATTTATTTTTTTGTGGGGATTCCCGTTTTCAGGAGGCCCATAAAAGCTGCATTGGCTGCTGCTTCAGAACATCTGGCTGGTATCCTACCACTGCACCTTGTTTACAGCCAAGCCCACGAGACTGCTATAGAGGTAACTCTAATAGATTTTGGAATGCCTATGCTTGATGTATGTATATGTGGCGTATCTATAGAGTAGGAATCTTTCTTTAATGTTTGTAATGGTTAAAAGCACAGGTTCTGGAACCTGTCCTCAAAGAAATGGGAATATCAAGTTCATTTAAGTATGGTTCATTGCATGGACTCAGATTAGATGTTGGTTGCGTAGGAGGTTTTGAATAATAAGATTTGTGCTTATTTTTCTTTTGGCGTAAGTTGTAGGAAACAGGTCTACTGTCCACTAGCTTTTTTTGGGAAATGTCCGAGTTGGCGTGATATTTTCTGAATTTGAGTTGAGATTGAGTGGGGTCGAGTTTGTTAGAGCAGGTTGGCTTTTAATAGGAGATAAGGATTGAGAATCTGGTTCCACAAAATAAGGAGTGGCTGACTCAGGTGGTTGTGTGCCCAAATTGAGAACTACTAACAACAACTTATTTACATTAAACACGTCAACAATGTCTTTTCTCTCTCTCTTCTACTCTGCAGTCATCTTTAAATGTTCCTTGGTTCGGATTTTCATGCGCTAATTGTGCACATTTTTTTTAAAAATAATATGAGCGTGCCAATATGTTGTGGTAGTGATTGTGTTCCAGATGTACTGCTTTAGCGAAAAAGTGATTTTAACTCAAGGGGATGCTAGTATCATACATGTATAGATGTTTAAATGTGAGCCTGCCAATATGTTGTGGTAGTGATTGTGTTCCAGATGTACTGCTTCGGCGAAAAAGTGATTTTAACTCAAGGGGAGGCTAGTATTATACATGTATAGATTTGTCTGGGGTGGCTTTATTGTTTTCTCTTATGCGAGGCCAGGGCACTAAAAGTTCTCTTCAATGTAAGGGCATTTTATCAGGAATATTTTTTGCACACAAGCCATGCAATTGCATACGTTTCTGTTGGAATGAATTTGTATGTGATTCAAACATTTGTTTTTGTGTGTGTGGCAAGGCAATATTGTAGACGATGGTATTTGAACCATGACGTTGCTTCTTGTCTTGTGTATGGTATAATATGTAAGCAATAAATAAACTAGCATACCATCTGCTGTTACATGACAGGACTGGATGTGGTCTGTGGGATGCAATCCTTTCTCTATGACTTCTCAAGGCTGGCACATGTCCAAGTTTCAATCCGATGCTATTTCTCGTAGCTATATCATCACAACTCTCGAAGAGTCCATACAAATTGTGAATTCAGCCATTCATCTTCTGGTCATGGAGCGTACTAGTATCCTTGTGCTTACTAGTCTAACTAACATATGTAAAACATATTGTTGTAATTTTGTTTGTATTTTGCACTCAAATTGGCTGCCCAATAAGTCATGCTATGCTCTAGCAAGAGGTGAATTAGCACATTGATTTGCACAATGCATAAAAAATATCTTAACTTTGTCGTAGATATTGGGCACAATGCAACAAATTTTCTCGGAGTTTAATAAATAGCCATCCCACTTGACTTGACCTCTTTGACTCTCCGCACTTATCATTTTACTCGTTTTACTCTTTTATTCAAAGATCTCTTATTTGTAGACTTAACAGAGCGTACAGCTGATAAAACCTTCAAGCTCTTTCAGTCTCAGGAGCGTGAGCTAGTGAACAAGTATAATTATGTTGTTAGCCTATGGAGAAGAGTGAGTGAATATATCGTTCTCTGATTTCCTAGCTTGAAAATTCAAATCTTAGATAATGCTTGTTAAGTATTACTTATATATGTATATATGGTGATCACTTCCAGATTTCAACTGTTACTGGAGAAGTACGCTATGGCGATGCCGTGAGACTGCTTCATACTTTAGAGGACGCATCTAAAGGGTCAGCGATCTAAGTCCATTCTTATTATTTGCAGAGTTAAAGCAGAATTTCCATGATTGTTTCTTTTTAATTTGGCCTTAAATTGTGAATTGTGCAGTTTCTATGATCAAGTAAATGCAACGATAGCAATCCTCCACCCGATCCATTGCACAAGAGAGAGAAAAGTGCATGTTGTGTTTGACCTCACCACAATTCCTGCTTTCGTAATTGTCTCAGGCGTCCTGTATATTTTGTTAAGGCCAAGACGGTCGAAGCCAAAAATTAATTGAAAGAAGAAGAGGATTTTGGAGGGGAAATTGAAGTTTTCCAAGTTGTTCTCTCCATCCATTTGCTGAGAATGCATAGCCAACGAAGGAAAGGTAGTCTAGTCTAGTCTTCTGACTCGTTCTAAAAAAAAGTCAAAACTCAATTTGTCTCTGTTACTGAAAATTGGAAAGGACATTGCGTCTTGTTAATTAATTTGCATGGACTTTGTCTGCTTGTTATACTTGTACAAAACACCAGAGCTTGTGGTTTTGCTATATTTCTATTTATCTGGAATTTTGAATGGGAATGGTACAAGTGAGAGAAGAATGACAGTCATTTGATGCCAACCAGGCACAATTTTTAAGAAAATAGTCTTAACAATCATTGCAAATTTCTGTTACGATAAAAAATTTTCTTTATAGTTTATTGATTAGTTTTGTAATTTTTTTGCAAGCCAAGAAAATTTGGGATTAAACTAGTCAGGTTTTTCTCTATACAAATAGGACCAGATTGATTAAATACCTAAAAAATTGAACGGAATGAATGGCGTAAATTGTCCATTTAAAGGAAAAAAAAAAAAGCAGCTCAGTGGTGATTTGCCAAATTTGGTAAAATTAGAGCATCTCCAATGCAATGTCAGAGCATCTCCAATGCAATATTAAATTTGTTGTTAATGTCAAAATTTAGCATTTTGACATAAAAAGCATTCTCCAATGCAATGCCAAATTTGACAAATGCTATACGTGGTGCTAAATTTGGCACTAAGTATAGCATAATGATAAATTTTGGCATTTAAAATAGAGTATTGATTGGTCAATTTTTAGACATTTAATTAAAATTAATATTTTATTTAAAAAGTTCATCTTACTAAAAAGTCATTATGACTATTTGTAGTCTTATTTACTATTAGTTAGCATAAGTTTCATTAGTTTTTGTAACTAAAAAATAATAAAATAACAAAATAGCATTTGAAATAACATTTGTGCATTTGAAATAGCATTTGCATTGGATATGATCTTAGGAGTCATGATGCGAACTATTTTAAAATAAAATTAACAAGTGTAATGAATTTTGACTAATTTTCTAAAAATTGTAAGTTGAGAAATCTATAGGGGTCGTTTGGCAAACGGGTTCAAACTGTGACAATTTGAATTTTTTCATTTGAATTGGAAAATTTGAATTGGGTAATTTGAACGAAAAATTTAAATTGTTGTTTGGGTCAAATAATCATATTTGAATGTATTATTTGGATTGTTGTTTGGGTAGATGTGAAATGTGTGATGTTGAGTAATAAAAAGAGTAGTTGAAATGTCAAATCAAAAAATACTATTCAAAATGGATTCAAACTGTTGAAATTTGAGGGGGGGAAGAATTTGATTTTGAAGGGTTTGAATGACTTTTTCTCATTTGGATTTTCTCTAAAAAAAAGTTACCAAACGACGATTTAAACTGACAAAGTCGTTTAAATTGCCCAAGATGGGTTCATATATAGTTCGTAACATGGCTATTTTTTTAATTTTTTGAAACATGGGCTGGACTTTAAAAACAAAAATTTTTTTTGGCTATTTTCTACGATTTCCCAATTATTAATTGGCACTTAAAAATTATAATATATATATATATATATATATATATATATATATATAAGGGTAAGAAAGGCGTCCATCCAAAAGAAGGGGGAAAAGAACTGGGTCTACCAGTCGAGAAGAAGGTTCCCGAAAGAGAGCGAAGGAGAGAGAGAGCTCGAAGAAATTACATTGAAAGCAAAGCAAAGCATTAAGAGAGAGTGAGAGAGAGAGAGAGAGAGAGAGACGATCTGATCTGATCTGATCTGCTCTGCTCTGCTCTGAGTGAAGTGAAGTTGAGTGAAAATGGATGGATCGGAAGCGGAATCGGAATTAGAATTGAAAAAGGAGAAAACGGCGTCGTCTTACAGGTATTGGGTGAGAGGAGTGAGTGAGGATGCTGTTCCTCTGCCGGAGCCTCGGAAGCTGAGCGGCGCCCATAATTCCCAACATCTCCTAAGCCTCACTTCCACGCCTCCTAAGCCTAAGCCTTTAGGTTCTGTTTGGAATCAGGTGAGTTTAATTCAACTCATTCCTTTACTTGCTTTTTGTTTCTTCTTTCTTCCTAAACGAATTCAAACATATTGTCTTGATTTGTTTTTTGAAAAATAAAAAATAAAAAAAAGGCTGGAACTTGGGAGGAGAAGAGCCTTAATAGCTGGGCATCCCTGAGAATCAAGGTAGCCACTGACTATTCAGTATTCAGAAGAATAATAAATTAAAATGAAAAAGAATAATAATGGCATTGGGATGTGGATGTGGATGTGGGCAGGAGCTGGTGATGTCCATTGGGCCGTTGGAGTTGTCGTCGACAGGAGGAGGCAAAGCCGAAATCTCCGATTTATCCAAATGTGTGGGCGATGTGAGTTTGCCTTGCCTTAGCCTTAGCCTTAGCCTTTGCCTTTGCCTTTGCCTTTGCCTTTTTTTGGTTTTGTTGTAGATGATTTGCAAATTGGTATTGGTAGGCCTTTTTGGTGACGGTCCGCAACAAGAAGCGCGTTGGCTATACCTATGAACTCACTCTCAATGTCAAAGGTTCCCAACTTCCTCTCCTCTACATTTGCTTTTACTTTTTCCCTTTTTCCCTTTATTTTCACTCGACTCGACTCTACTCGACTCGACTCAGGTGAGTGGATTATCAGAGATGAGAACAAGTTAGTGACGGGTCAGCTCCACATCCCGGACCTCTCCTTTGGTGAGATACACGACTTGCAGGTATGCATGCTTCTTCTTTTCATTATTGTTTCTGCAACAATCCTACACACTATTATTTCAAGTCAAGGAGCACCAATTGCATGCCATTTTCTGTCCAACTACACTACACCTAATCCGTCTCCTACTTCGTTTTAATTATTCAACTTGCAGTTTGAGGTGAGATTGAGCGAAGAAAAGGACCTTTCTCAACAAGACAGGTTGCTAATCACCCAAGACCTCAAACGATTTTTGCACCCACTGCGTGAGAAGCTGCTTCAGTTTGAACACGAACTCAAGGATCGATAGATTGATTGATTGATAGAAACTTGTTTCGTTCTACATTATCATTTTTGTTTTCCTTTCAATTCCGCAAACTACTCATCTTTCCAATATATGTAACACAAACCTTAACAACTTTTACTCTGTTGTGAGACAATTCTGATAATTTACTTGGTTTTCAGATTAATATTGTTGCAACATTATCATTTGTTTTATAATTATGCTCCTATTCATTGCAAGTCCTCTTAAATTGGATCGGTCAAATAAGAGGTGGAAAAATTATCATCGGCTTAAACCAAAAATCTGTTGGAATGTTGCCCTAGAAAGTAGGTTTTTGTAATATTATTTTGTAATATTATTTGCTGATTAATAAAATAAGTAGACATTTTTATTATTTTGTTTGGAATATCATTTTACATAAATATTCATTAATATCCATAATATGTTATGAAACTAAATTTTGATATTTATAAGTGTCTTATGAAATATCGAATTGTTTAGTTAACATATTTAAATCGTTGGTCGGTGATTGATCAAGATTGGATAGCTTGATCCGAAATCACATACGTGGAACACTGTTAGTGTAGTGACACTCAGTGGGAGCGTTCTGTATAGTTAGACTATACACGACTCGGACCGACTAGTCACGAAGTATCGTTTAAGAACCGTTACTATACTCGTGACAAAGTCAAAAGATGGTCATATGAGAATTGATCTCAATCCTGAGTGGCCACAGACTCCTTGGTCACATTTACGGGTTCTTTGATTTGTTCGTTAAGTGCCATTATCGCAATGGAAACGAATACTTGCATTTTGGGAACTCGGAACGGGATCGTTGGGGAATGGGGTATTCACAGACATGGAATCCAGCTTCAAATCATAACGGGAGTTAATATTGGTTCCCTTAAAGTGTCGTTTCTGGAACTGAACGATTGCGCGCACATTTACGATAGTAAATGAATCGTCACTAGTGAAACGATGGTACTTAAGGAACAAGAAACGACCCAAGGGGTATAACGGTAATTTCACCCACTCGGGACGTGAACCAATCTGGAGGGTCGAATCTCATGTAATGACTATATCAGTGGACTACTCATCGAGTAAATTATTCCAATAATTTCGAGAGTGCAATTTCGGGTTTTTAGTGGAATAACCTCGGGATTAATAAATTGGAATTTTGACTAAAGAGTTTTAGTCAATTTTCTAAGTTTATTGGAGCTCGAAATATTGGGTCCATGGTCCCCAGACCGGCTCCGTAAAAATCAACATAGAAAGCTTATTATATAATTAATGTTGATTAATTATATGGTCTCACTATCATAAATTAATTCAAATTATTTATTTAAGTGTTAAATAAATAATGGTGTGAATTAATTCTAATTATTTTGGTTGAAAATAATTTTTCTTCCAATTTAAATCAATGGGCAAATTTTAAAGACAAGAAATAAAAGAGTTTTGATTTTTGTCTTAATTGTTTAAGAGTTAAACAATTTAAACGTGGATTATTCAGAGTTGGAAAAAGTCTTCCTCAGACTTTTTCTTATCAGTAATTGGCGCCATTATTAGGGATTATTATCCCTTGATTTAATTAATTGGTTAATTAAATCAATATTTTAAATATAAAATAATTATGAGATAATTATTTTTAATTTAAATCATGGGTGGTTATCAGAGGACTTTTTCTCAGAGAAAAAGTCCCACTTGGGCGCCAACTTTGGGGGAGAAAGAGGCTGGATTTTAGGCCTCTTCTCTCTCCTAATAACCCATAATAAAAAGCCTCTGAATAATTTTTTTCACGTAAGATTTTCAGAGAGTGAAAACCCTAGTTTCAGAAACTTTTCTCCAGAGAGAAAAACCTCTCTAAAATTCGCCCACCACCTTAGAGCAAGAGAAAAATATTTCTTCCTCTTGTTCTTGTGAGATCTAAGAATAGAAAGCCCACACTTTCTTCTCTGTTGATTTGGAGAACGGTTCGGAAGGCTGTGGTTTCGATCTTCTCAACTCCTATAAGCCAATTCCAAATCAAGGACCTTGGAAGGGTTTGGAATTGCTTGGACAATTTGGTGGAGTCGTTTATAGACCGATTCGTCTAGGTATATTTCGATTTCCTATTCTATTCAATCTGTTTTAGTTTATGTGATAAATAAAATCAGATTGTTTAATTTTCGTTGAACATGAAATCTGTTTGTCTATGCTGATTCAATTTTCAATATGATATTCTATTTTGAATACGGTATTCAATTTTCAATATGATATTATATTCGCAATATGACAGTGCGTTTTTATAACAATATGATTGGTTAGAATCGCATAAAAATTTTTGAAATTCACGCTTCCGCCCTAGCATAGACCTGTCCTTCAAAATCGTTTCTTTTAAGACAATTTCATAGTTGTGTATGTTAATAAGAAAAAAAACCTTCTTTTAGAAGATGGTTTTTAATATTCGTCAATTACGATATTTTTCATAGATATAGTATACAATTTTTGGTCAAAACTTATTTTTTCGATACTGATTTAAAATATGCTAGAACAATGTCTTAATTAATATAATTTCATAGTTCTGTAGGTTAATAAGAAAAAAAACTTCTTTTAGAAGGTAGTTTTTAACATTCGTCAATTATGATATTTTTCATAGGTTATATAGCACATAATTTTTGATAAAAATATTTAATTCTTGAAAAGTCAGCAAAACACTGCGAGAACATTGTCGTGAGAGATTATTTTTGTTAATTTTTAAAATAAATAATAATATATTGTATTTATGAGTTCTAATTCTCAAATTAAAAAATTCTCAATATTTAAAGTTTCGAGAAAGAAATTGTGTGCTATAGCTAACAAATCGATCAAAATTGGTGGATAGTTATACTGTAATTGTAGCAATTTTCTTTATCGCCATTTAAAACAATTAAATCATATAATTCAAAAAAAAAAATTAGGATATCTTTATTGATTTTCTTAACAGTTTATATTTCAATCTAAGATAGTGTATAATACCCCACGAAAAAATTAGAGAAGACAAACTTGAAAAAAGCATAATGTATTATGTTCAAGTTGCAAAAATTGGCCAAAATTAAATGTTTATTTTAAATGATAGCCTGTGTTTCAAAAAATAAAAAAAAATAGCCATGTTACGAATTATATAGCAGAAAAGTGTCACACAAAATATAACAGATCTATAAATGTTTGTAAGATATTATTTAACACTTCAAAAAATAATGACCAAAACTTAAAGTGTTACAAAATATCTTACAAATATTTACAGGTGTGTTATATTTTGTGTGACACTTTTCTGTTATACAATTCGTAACATGGCTATTTTTTTAATTTTTTAAAACATGGGCTGGACTTTAATAACAAATTTTTTTTTGGGTCAGTTAAGGATTTTAGCCATTTTACGCTCTATGTTTTAAAGATATAGCCCACGTTTTGAAATATTAGCGAAATAGCCATCAGGTCAACATCTAAAAATCTATGACTAAAGAAATAAAATTTGTGACTAAATAAATAAAATACACAGTCATAAAATTTGTGACTATAGTCACAAAATTTCAGAAAATTTGAAATAAACACAATAAAAAATTTAAACAACCATTAACAAAATAACCAACTCACAAATAAATGATTGCCTATACAACCAATTTCATAAAACTTATTACTAAATTAAAAATATCTTATAAATAGCAAAAAAAATATTCAACCAAAGAAGTCACAAATTTCATGACTAGAGACACAAAATTTTAGACAATATTGTCTGCAACAAACAACAAAAACAGAATTCAAAAAATCAGTGACTGCAGTCTCTAAAATCTAGACACGAATGTATGGCTATTTTGCTAATAAAAGCAAACATAGGCTAATTGTTAAAAATATATATATAAATATGGCTATTTATTTAAAAAACCCATTTTGTTGGCTATTTCCTACAATTTCTCATTTGTAATTATTTAACGGTAAAGAATATTCATAAGGTGTGTTTTTCATTATTCACTGATTTTCTCAACTTTGTGAGCTATAACATAGTTTTTTAGCCAGAATTTGTTACACAGTGAAAATGGCTAATTCCTTAATTTCGTGAAACTATGGCTAATCCTTAAAAAATACCAAAATTTGGCTAAATCCTTAAAATTTTCTTGTATTTATGAGTTCTAATTCTCATTGAAAATATGCTAGAGCAATATCTTAATTAATATGATTTCATAGTTCTGCAGGTTAATAAGAAAAATACTTCTTTTAGAAGGTGGTTTTTAACATTCGTCAACTACGATATTTTTCATAGTTTATAGCACGCAAACTTTAGTCAAAATTTCTTTTTTCGAAACTCATTGAAAATATACTAGAACAATGTCTTAATTAATATGATTTCGTAGTTCTGTAGGTTAATAAAAAAAAACTTCTTTTAGGAGGTAATTTTTAATATTCGTCAATTACGATATTTTTCATGTTGGTTTTCAGATTACGTTAACCTGAAAATTTTTGCAATTTTGATCAAATCATAGATGTGCAGCGGAATAATATAATATGGTAAATCAATTAACAATTAATCGAATACTACAAAGTGGATCTCATGAATATATTGAGCTACAAAAATTTTAACAAGCAATTATCACATAATTTGAGAGATAGGGTTTCGAAGAAATTATACTATAAGCTTTCTACGATTAGGACGATCTTGATAAACGGATACCATACGTTATGAGACCGCCAAGGTTGGGCTCGCGTTTGTCCTACGCTCACAACGAGTTTACCGGTCACTTCAAAGTTCCACGATCTTCCACTCCAATTCTCAGATCTCGCTAGAACACGAGTGTGGGCTTTCTCGATTGTTTTTCTCACTCAATGTAATCAAATTGGTGTTTCTTACTATAGGGGGCGTCAGCTAGGAGAGACAAAACGATTTTTAACAATTAAAAAGGTAGAGAAAATTCGGTATTCCAACATATGGAAACTTAGGTTATTTGGTGTTGCAACAAGTGACAAATATGTAGTCACAGGGGGTGAAAAATTCGACCACTATAGTCAAAATAGAATTAGGATTAATCCAAAATTCAAATTAGGATTTATCGTAAACTATTATTTTCATAAAATAATATTTGACCAAATAATTATCTTAATAATTATACGATTTTGAATAGGATTAGAAAAACCATTCCCTATCCTTATCCTTATGAAGTTCGGCCATGATAGAAAAGTTAGGGCAAAATATTTTTCCAAAAAATAAAATATCTATTTTTCTTATTTCCATTTAACATATTTAAATTGAACAAATCCTATTCCAATTAGGTGAAGAAAAATCGCCATAAAGCCTTGCAACATTTATTTTATTTGTTCAATCCTAATCCAATTAGATTTGAATCAAAATTAAAATATCTCATATTTTGAGTTGTGATTATCTATTAACTAGATAATGAATACCGACATATTTTATATTTAACATTTATATATAAAATGTAAATATCTCATATTTATATAATTTGTAAATTTAATAATCTAATTATCAAATAACAAATTAATTTATCTCTTTTGTCTCGAAAATTCGCCCGTCGGAATGAGTGGTCTCCTTATGATATTTTTCTTATTCGTGGTCTAAAACACAAATAGTGAGAAAATAATTAACTCTTTGATTATCCAATGAGAATTCTAGTTCAATTTATTGAGACAGAGCGGGGACCATGCACCCGTAAATTCGAGCTCCAATAAACTTAAAAAATTAAATCAAAACTCTTTGATATAATTAACCGTTTATTAATCCCGAGATTACTCCACTATAAATTCGGGATTGAACTCTCAAATTTTACCGATATTATTTATATGATTAAACTCTTTAGGGTTGTCCATTGATGTTCTGCATGTGAATAAGAAAAAAACTTCTTTTGAGAGGTGGTTTTTAACATTCGTCAATTACGATATTTTTCATAGGTTATATATATAGCACACAGTTTTTGGTCAAAATTTATTTTTTCGAAACTGATTGAAAATATGCAAGAACAATGTCTTAACTAATATGATTTCATAGTTCTACAGGTTAATCAGAAAAAAGTTTCTTTTAAGAGGTGATTTTTAACATTCGTCAATTGCGATATTTTTCATAGGTTATAGCATACAGTTTTTGGTCAAAATTTATTTTTTCGAAACTGATTGAAAATATACCAGAACGATGTCTTAACTAATATGATTTCATAGTTCTGTAGGTTAAAAAGAAAAAAAAACTTCTTTTAGGAGGTGGTTTTTAACATTCGTCAATTACAATATTTTTCAAAGGTTATAGCACACAGTTTTTGGTTAAAATTTATTTGTTCGAAACTGATTGAAAATATGCTAGAGCAATATCATAATTAATATGATTTCATAGTTCTGCAGGTTAATAAGAAAAAAACTTCTTTTAGGAAGTGGTCTTTAACATTTGTCAATTACGACATTTTTCATAGGTTATATAGCACACAGTTTTTGGTCAAAATTTATTTTTCGAAAGTGATAGAAAATATGCCAGAACAATGTCTTAACTAATATGATTTCATAGTTCTGAAGGTTAATAAGAAAAAAACTTCTTTTAGGAGGTGGTTTTTAACATTCGTCAATTACGATATTTTTCACAGGTTATACATATAGCACATAGTTTTTGGTCAATTTTTTTTTTCGAAACTGATTGAAAATATGCTAGAACAATGTCTTAACTAATATGATTTCATAGTTATGCAGGTTAATCAGAATATTTTTTTCTTTTAGGAGGTGGCTTTTAACATTCGTCAATTACGACATTTTTCATAGGTTATATAGCACACAGTTTTTAGTCAAAATTTATTTTTTCGAAACTGATTGAAAATATGCCAGAACAATGTCTTAACTAATATGATTTCATAGTTCTGCAGGTTAATAAGAAAAAAATTCTTTTAGGAGGTGGTTTTTAACATTCGTCAATTACGACATTTTTCATAGGTTAGAGCACACAGTTTTTGGTAAAAATCTTTAATTCTTAAAAAAGTCAGCAAAACAATGCGAGAACATTGCCGTGAGAGATTATTTTTATTAATTTCTAAAATAAATAATAATATATTGTATTTATGAGTTCTAATTCTTAAATTAAAAAATTCTCAATATTTAAAGTTCTTAGAAAGAAATCGTGTGCTATAGCTAACAAATCGATCAAAATTGGTGGATAATTATACCTCACTTTTAACTCTTTACTGCCATCCAAAAAAATTAAATCATATAATTCAAAAAAAATATTCTAGCATAACTTCATTGATTTTCTTAACAGTTTATATTTCAATTTAAGATAGTGTATAATACCCAACGAAAAAATTAGAGAAGACAAACTTGAAAAATGCATAATTTATTATGTTCACAATTTGTAATTATTTAACGGTAAAGAACATTCATACGGTGTGTTTTTCATTATGCACCGATTTTCATCAACTTTGTGAGCTATATAACACATAGTTTTTTAGCCAAAATATTATTTATTCGAAACTCATTATAAATATGCTAGAACAATGTCTTAATTAATATGATTTCATAGTTCTGTTGAAAAATAAGAAAAAAACTTCTTTTAGGAGGTGATTTTTAACATTCGTCAATTACGATATTTTTCATAGGTTATGGCACGCAATTTTTGGTCAAAAAATTTTTTTTTTTCGAAACTCATTGAAAATATGCTAGAACTATGTCTTAATTAATATGATTTCATAGTTCTGTAGGTTAATAAGAAAAAATTTTCTTTTAAGAGGTGGTTTTTAACATTCGTCAGCTACGACATTTTTCATAGGTTATAGCAAACAATTTTTCGTCAAAATCCTTATTTCCGAAAAAGTCAGCAAAACAATGGGAGAACATTGCCGTAAGAGATTATTTTTATTAATTTATAAAAGAAATAATAATATATTATATTTGTGAGTTGTAATTCTCAAATTCAAAAAATCTCAATATTTAAAATTCTGAAAAAGAAATTGTGTGTTATAGCTAAAAAATTGATCAAAATTGGTCGATAACTATACCGCACTTTTAGCAAGTTTATTTTCTACCATTTAGGGTTTCGTGTTTTGGGTTTCGGATATGGGCTATTGAGTTTCAGGTTTCGGTTTCGGGTTTCGGGTCTAGGGTCAAAGGTGTAGGGTTTCAAAATTTTTTAGTTATTATTTTTTCAAAACTCATTAAAATATGCTATAACAATGTCTTAATTAATATGATTTCATAGTTCTGCAGGTTAATAAGAAAAAAAACTTCTTTTTGGAGGTGATTTTAACATTCATCAATTACGATTTTTTTCATAGGTTATAGCGCACAGCACAATTTTTAGTCAAAATTTATTTTTTCGAAATTGATTGAACATGTGCGAGAACAATGTATTAATTAATATGATTTCATAGTTCTGCAGGTTAATAAGAAAAAAACTTCTTTTAAGAGGTGGTTTTTAACATTTATCAATTACGATATTTTTCATAGATTATAGCGTACAATTTTTGGTCAAAACTTTTTTTTTGAAACTAATTAAAAATATGCTAGAACAATGTCTTTTTCAATTTGATTTCATATTTCTATTGGTTAATAAGAAAAAAAAACTTCTTTTAAGGAGTGGTATTTAACATTCGTCAATTACGACATTTTTCATAGGTTATATAAGAAGACAAATTTTGGTCAAAATCTTTAATTCTTTGAAAGTCAGTAAAACAATGGGAGAACATATATGTGAGAGATTATTTTTGGTAATTTCTAAAAGAAATAATAATTTAGAAATAATAATATATTTTATTTATGAGTTCTAATTCTCAAATTCATAAAATCTCAATATTTAAAGTTCTGAGAAAGAAAATGTGTGTTATAGCTAAAGATCGATCTAAATTGGTGGATAATTATACCACACATTTAGCAATTTTCTTTTCTACCATTTAGGGTTTTCGGTTTTGGGTTTAAGGTTTCGGATTTTGGGTTTAGAGTCCCAAAATTTTTTAGTCAAATATATATATTTTTTGAAACTCATTAAAATATGTTAGAACAATGTCTTAATTAATATGATTTCATAGTTCTGCAGGTTAATAAGAAAAAAAAAACTTCTTTTAGGAGGTAGTTTTTAACATTCGCTAATTATGACATTTTTCATAAGTCACACAATTTATGGTCAAAATCTTTATTTCCAAAAAACCAGCAAAACAATGGGAGAACATTGTCGTGAGAGATTATTTTTGTTAATTTCTAAAAGAAATAATAATATATTGTATTTATGAGGTGTAATTCTCAAATTCAAAATATCTCAATATTTAAAATTTTGAGAAAGAAATTGTGTTATAGCTAAAAAATCCATCAAAATTGGTCGATAACTATACCGCACTTTTAGCAAGTTTATTTTCTACGATTTCGGGTTTCGTGTTTCGAGTTTAGAGTTTACGGTTTCGGGTTTCAAATTTGGGGTTTTGAGTTTCGGGTTTCGATTTCGGATTTTGGGTCTAGGATCTAGGGTCTAGGTGTAGGGTTTCAAAAATTTTTAGTCAAAATATTATTTTTTCGAAACTCATTAAAATATGCTATAACAATGTCTTAATTTATATGATTTCATAGTTCTGCAGGTTAATAAAAAAAAAACTTCTTTTTTAACATTTGTCATTCACGATATTTTTCATAGGTTATAACGCACAATTTTTGGGTATTTTTTTATTATTAAGTAAATTTTTGGTTAATCCTACAGTATATTATTATTTCTTTTAGAAACTAACAAAAATAATCTTTCACGGTAATCTTCTCCCATTGTTCTGCTGACTTTTTAGGATTTAAAGATTTTGACCAAAAATTGTGTGCTGTAACTTATGAAAAATATCGTAATTGACGAATGTTAAAAACTTCCTCCTAAAAGAAGTTTTTTTTCTTAACCAACAGAATAATGAAATCATATTAATTATGATATTATTGATAATCCATACCACATGTGTGTTGCACTTTTTATTCATACTCAACAAAAACAAAAAGAACACTTCACTTACGATATAGATTATTAAGTGGCACTGACCTTATTTAGTCCATGCTTGACATAAAGCACAAGTCATCCAACTTCACATTATAATGCTACTAAACAGTTATACTAATATGCCATATTAACATATACATAATACCTACACAGGCTAATTAACTCTCCTTCCCTAGAAACATACTATATGTTCCATTCAACTCCTTGTTTACAAGGAACAACAATTTAAAAGTGCAAATGTTTTCATTCCCCTCATTCAAGTAAATTCCATGCAAATAGTTGCAAAGAATTAGTTATAGTTTTGACTCTCAATATGCTCCCTTAATGGGGTCAGTCTACAAACAACAGAAACATAATCTATCCTAAAACAGAAACTGTAAACCAAAAAGGTCTCGACAGAACTACAAACAAAAGTCTCGAGGTCCTAAGATGTGTCAAACAGACAGAACTTTAAACCATTTACATTTACAATTGCAAATCAAATTCTAGTCATACATTTTATACTAGAGTTGCTAATCCTCTTACTGCCAATTTGATTATGCCTCAAAGTCAATCTCAACGAGTCTTCAATCTGAATCAGAGTCGTTCCAAGAAATGTCCGACTCGTTGTCATCAATCGGATTCACCCCTGCTGCAAATGGGACTCCAGCATTGTCTTGGAGATCTCGAACTTGTAAAACCCCCCATTACTCACAACCTCTCTAAGCCTTGACCTGTATATTTATTAATAAAACAATTTATAAAACAAATTATAAATATATGAATAATATTTTTAAGAGAGAATGACGACATACTTGATTAGTAGAGTATTATTTACTCTTACTCCGTGATAGGGAGCACCATTGAATTCTGTCTAAACAACGAATAAATGAAAATAAATAGAATAAGCAACGAATAAATGAAAATAAATAGAATAAGCAACGAATAAATGAAAATTGAAAACAAATAGAATAAATAAAATGAAAAGTTCAAATGAGAGATCATACAAACTTCCATCCCAGGATCGTGCGACAGCCACCACAATATATCAACACCGCTCGTGAAGAATTCAGAATGTCAGCATAGTGATGTCCGTCTCCAATCCGTACGAATATATTGCAACTATACCACAAAAAAAATAAACATACAACGATTTATTAACATAGCAAAGGCTGTAACACTTAAAATTTCTATTTCTTACCATCTAGTCAAAATCACGATAGGGTTTTAGGGTTATTGGGTTTAGGGTTTTAGGGTTTAGGGTTATTGGGTTTAGGGTTTTAGGGTTTAGGGTTATTGGGTTTAGGGTTATTGGGTTTAGGGTTTAGGGTTTTAGGGGTTTAGGGTTTGGGGTTTGGGGTTTGGGGTTTGGGGTTTGGGGTTTGGGGTTTGGGGTTTTGGGTTTCGGGTTTCGGGTTTGGGGTTTTGGGGTTTTGGGGTTTGGGGTTTGGGGTTTTGGGGGTTTCAGGTTTTGGGGTTTGGGGTTAGGGGTTTAGGGTTTGGGGCTTTGGGGTTTGGGGTTTAACTAATTTTAGTTAAAAATAATATTTTTTGTTTATTAAAAAATTATTTATATATATAATAAAATATTATATGAAAAAATCTAATTCTTTTTTAGTTATAACTATTAAATAATAGTCATAGTTATAACTATTAAATAATAGTCATAATTAAAAAGACTTAGACACTAAAAAATATACTTGTGCTCAATTTTAAGATATAACCCTTAAAGATGAGCTTATGATTTAATAAAATAGGGCAATAGGTAATGTGGGAGGATAGCATGTATTTATAGGAAGACAATAAGGGAAAACTTTCATCTCAAAACAATGTGGGACTCTAAAACAACAATTCACGTGCAAAATATTGTTAAGAATATATATATTTTTTATTGTCAACAATAAACAAAATGTAAGAGTGGATCAGTTGGTAGACACGCACGCCCTTTGTCCCTTTCTAAACTTCAGGTCTCAAGTTCAAGTGGCAGCAGCTACAAAACTTAAGTTTATTTTTTGTAAAAAAATAATACACATAAGCGTTGTTGCTAGGATTTGAACTCGTGGTGGGGCAAAGAAGAACTTGAGGTAGCAACAAATACCACTGAACTAGACATTGCACTTGTATAATATTCGGTTTCGGTTAACCGAAATACCCGATTTTTTTTATAAAAAAAATCGATAACCGCCACCGAATTTCGGTTCGGTTTCGGTTTTTGTAAAAAAACTGAAATTTCGGTTTTTAAAATTCGGTTTCGGTCGGTTTTGGATCGGTTTTCGATTTTGTCGGTTTTTATTTTCAGCCCTAATACCAGGTCTTCAATCAAACTTTGTTATTTAGATTAAAAAAAAATAAATAAATAAAACTACCTATCCACAAAATACGTTTCACTAAAGTTTAATTGCTTATGTGTGTATATATATATATATATATAATAAAGTGTCAATTACGCATCAATTACAATTCAAAATCAATAGGTTAGTTTTTTTTTTAGGAAATAAAATCCCAATCTCTCGTGAGTCTCGTCCAATTCAAAACATACAACTATTTTCAAGAATCTCAGCAAAAAAATAAATAGCTCTTAAGATTCATATGTTCATTTAAAGTTGGTCTATAAAGGTGCATGATTCGTCTACCTCGCTGACTAGTATGGAAGCTTCCTCGTCCTTGCCGATGAGCTCACTGGCCGTCAAGTTCAGATCAACCAGATCTGATTTGGATCTCGGAACAACCTTCGGAGTTGAGAACACCACTCTATCGTGCGCATTCATCGGTGGATCGTGCATGGTCTTTGACGTTGTTTGCAGAGTGATTTTAACTCCATGAATTGACGCCGATTGTTGTCCAATGGATCAGCCTGAGGCGGGGAAGAGATGATTCTCGATTGTGTTGGTGGAGAACTAGGTGGGAAATAAGTGACTCTTGATTTTGGTGGTGGAGATGCACTCACCGATCCAAGAGGTGGGAAATAAGGGATTCTTGATTGTGGTGGTGGAGATGTGCTCACCGATCCAAGAGGTGAAAAATAAGTGACTGGTTGTGGTGGTGGAGATGTGATCATTGAGATGAAAGAAAATATAAATATATAAGTAGTCTTTGGCCCTGTAGATTTTGGAGATAAATATTGTTATATTTGACGCAAGACCAATACATTGTTGGCGTAAGCATAGTTCTGTAATTCTGATATTCTGTCGATCGTTGGCCTTGCTCTTATTAGTTTAACTATTTTTAGATTGCGTTTGACTGAAAATTTATAGCAAGAAGAAGCCTCATAAATTTTGTTTTATGGCCTCTAATAATAAGCTCAAGCTATAAAGTTTAAGAATGCATACACTTCAATGTCCCACTTTAGAATTCAAATATACGCTTCCAAATTTAGTTCGTTTTTTTTTTCTTTGCTATTAATTAAAAAAAAAAAACCGTAGCAACAGTATACCGTCGTTGAGACTTGTATAGATTGCTCAAGTTACTTAACATTTGCTGCAGATTGAACATTTTAATAGGGTTTAGGGTTTGGGGTTTGGGGTTTGGGGTTTGGTGTTTGGGGTTTAGGGTTTTGGGTTTTGGGTTTAGGGTTTAGGGTTTAGGGTTTAGGGTTTAGGGTTTAGGGTTTAGGGTTTAGGGTTTAGGGTTTAGGGTTTAGGGTTTAGGGTTTGGGGGTTTGGGGGTTTGGGGTTTGGGGTTTGGGGTTTGGGGTTTGGGGTTTGGGGTTTAGGGTTTAGGGTTTGGGTTTGGGGTTTAGGGTTTAGGGTTTAGGGTTTAGGGTTTAGGGTTTAGGGTTTAGGGTTTAGGGTTAGGGTTTAGGGTTTAGGGTTTAGGGTTTAGGGTTTAGGGTTTAGGGTTTAGGGTTTAGGGTTTAGGGTTTAGGGTTTAGGGTTTAGGGTTTAGGGTTTAGGGTTTAGGGTTTAGGGTTTAGGGTTTAGGGTTTAGGGTTTAGGGTTTAGGGTTTAGGGTTTAGGGTTTAGGGTTTAGGGTTTAGGGTTTAGGGTTTAGGGTTTAGGGTTTAGGGTTTAGGGTTTAGGGTTTAGGGTTTAGGGTTTAGGGTTTAGGGTTTAGGGTTTAGGGTTTAGGGTTTAGGGTTTAGGGTTTAGGGTTTAGGGTTTAGGGTTTAGGGTTTAGGGTTTAGGGTTTAGGGTTTAGGGTTTAGGGTTTAGGGTTTAGGGTTTAGGGTTTAGGGTTTAGGGTTTAGGGTTTAGGGTTTAGGGTTTAGGGTTTAGGGTTTAGGGTTTAGGGTTTAGGGTTTAGGGTTTAGGGTTTAGGGTTTAGGGTTTAGGGTTTAGGGTTTAGGGTTTAGGGTTTAGGGTTTAGGGTTTAGGGTTTAGGGTTTAGGGTTTAGGGTTTAGGGTTTAGGGTTTAGGGTTTAGGGTTTAGGGTTTAGGGTTTAGGGTTTAGGGTTTAGGGTTTAGGGTTTAGGGTTTAGGGTTTAGGGTTTAGGGTTTAGGGTTTAGGGTTTAGGGTTTAGGGTTTAGGGTTTAGGGTTTAGGGTTTAGGGTTTAGGGTTTAGGGTTTAGGGTTTAGGGTTTAGGGTTTAGGGTTTAGGGTTTAGGGTTTAGGGTTTAGGGTTTAGGGTTTAGGGTTTAGGGTTTAGGGTTTAGGGTTTAGGGTTTAGGGTTTAGGGTTTAGGGTTTAGGGTTTAGGGTTTAGGGTTTAGGGTTTAGGGTTTAGGGTTTAGGGTTTAGGGTTTAGGGTTTAGGGTTTAGGGTTTAGGGTTTAGGGTTTAGGGTTTAGGGTTTAGGGTTTAGGGTTTAGGGTTTAGGGTTTAGGGTTTAGGGTTTAGGGTTTAGGGTTTAGGGTTTAGGGTTTAGGGTTTAGGGTTTAGGGTTTAGGGTTTAGGGTTTAGGGTTTAGGGTTTAGGGTTTAGGGTTTAGGGTTTAGGGTTTAGGGTTTAGGGTTTAGGGTTTAGGGTTTAGGGTTTAGGGTTTAGGGTTTAGGGTTTAGGGTTTAGGGTTTAGGGTTTAGGGTTTAGGGTTTAGGGTTTAGGGTTTAGGGTTTAGGGTTTAGGGTTTAGGGTTTAGGGTTTAGGGTTTAGGGTTTAGGGTTTAGGGTTTAGGGTTTAGGGTTTAGGGTTTAGGGTTTAGGGTTTAGGGTTTAGGGTTTAGGGTTTAGGGTTTAGGGTTTAGGGTTTAGGGTTTAGGGTTTAGGGTTTAGGGTTTAGGGTTTAGGGTTTAGGGTTTAGGGTTTAGGGTTTAGGGTTTAGGGTTTAGGGTTTAGGGTTTAGGGTTTAGGGTTTAGGGTTTAGGGTTTAGGGTTTAGGGTTTAGGGTTTAGGGTTTAGGGTTTAGGGTTTAGGGTTTAGGGTTTAGGGTTTAGGGTTTAGGGTTTAGGGTTTAGGGTTTAGGGTTTAGGGTTTAGGGTTTAGGGTTTAGGGTTTAGGGTTTAGGGTTTAGGGTTTAGGGTTTAGGGTTTAGGGTTTAGGGTTTAGGGTTTAGGGTTTAGGGTTTAGGGTTTAGGGTTTAGGGTTTAGGGTTTAGGGTTTAGGGTTTAGGGTTTAGGGTTTAGGGTTTAGGGTTTAGGGTTTAGGGTTTAGGGTTTAGGGTTTAGGGTTTAGGGTTTAGGGTTTAGGGTTTAGGGTTTAGGGTTTAGGGTTTAGGGTTTAGGGTTTAGGGTTTAGGGTTTAGGGTTTAGGGTTTAGGGTTTAGGGTTTAGGGTTTAGGGTTTAGGGTTTAGGGTTTAGGGTTTAGGGTTTAGGGTTTAGGGTTTAGGGTTTAGGGTTTAGGGTTTAGGGTTTAGGGTTTAGGGTTTAGGGTTTAGGGTTTAGGGTTTAGGGTTTAGGGTTTAGGGTTTAGGGTTTAGGGTTTAGGGTTTAGGGTTTAGGGTTTAGGGTTTAGGGTTTAGGGTTTAGGGTTTAGGGTTTAGGGTTTAGGGTTTAGGGTTTAGGGTTTAGGGTTTAGGGTTTAGGGTTTAGGGTTTAGGGTTTAGGGTTTAGGGTTTAGGGTTTAGGGTTTAGGGTTTAGGGTTTAGGGTTTAGGGTTTAGGGTTTAGGGTTTAGGGTTTAGGGTTTAGGGTTTAGGGTTTAGGGTTTAGGGTTTAGGGTTTAGGGTTTAGGGTTTAGGGTTTAGGGTTTAGGGTTTAGGGTTTAGGGTTTAGGGTTTAGGGTTTAGGGTTTAGGGTTTAGGGTTTAGGGTTTAGGGTTTAGGGTTTAGGGTTTAGGGTTTAGGGTTTAGGGTTTAGGGTTTAGGGTTTAGGGTTTAGGGTTTAGGGTTTAGGGTTTAGGGTTTAGGGTTTAGGGTTTAGGGTTTAGGGTTTAGGGTTTAGGGTTTAGGGTTTAGGGTTTAGGGTTTAGGGTTTAGGGTTTAGGGTTTAGGGTTTAGGGTTTAGGGTTTAGGGTTTAGGGTTTAGGGTTTAGGGTTTAGGGTTTAGGGTTTAGGGTTTAGGGTTTAGGGTTTAGGGTTTAGGGTTTAGGGTTTAGGGTTTAGGGTTTAGGGTTTAGGGTTTAGGGTTTAGGGTTTAGGGTTTAGGGTTTAGGGTTTAGGGTTTAGGGTTTAGGGTTTAGGGTTTAGGGTTTAGGGTTTAGGGTTTAGGGTTTAGGGTTTAGGGTTTAGGGTTTAGGGTTTAGGGTTTAGGGTTTAGGGTTTAGGGTTTAGGGTTTAGGGTTTAGGGTTTAGGGTTTAGGGTTTAGGGTTTAGGGTTTAGGGTTTAGGGTTTAGGGTTTAGGGTTTAGGGTTTAGGGTTTAGGGTTTAGGGTTTAGGGTTTAGGGTTTAGGGTTTAGGGTTTAGGGTTTAGGGTTTAGGGTTTAGGGTTTAGGGTTTAGGGTTTAGGGTTTAGGGTTTAGGGTTTAGGGTTTAGGGTTTAGGGTTTAGGGTTTAGGGTTTAGGGTTTAGGGTTTAGGGTTTAGGGTTTAGGGTTTAGGGTTTAGGGTTTAGGGTTTAGGGTTTAGGGTTTAGGGTTTAGGGTTTAGGGTTTAGGGTTTAGGGTTTAGGGTTTAGGGTTTAGGGTTTAGGGTTTAGGGTTTAGGGTTTAGGGTTTAGGGTTTAGGGTTTAGGGTTTAGGGTTTAGGGTTTAGGGTTTAGGGTTTAGGGTTTAGGGTTTAGGGTTTAGGGTTTAGGGTTTAGGGTTTAGGGTTTAGGGTTTAGGGTTTAGGGTTTAGGGTTTAGGGTTTAGGGTTTAGGGTTTAGGGTTTAGGGTTTAGGGTTTAGGGTTTAGGGTTTAGGGTTTAGGGTTTAGGGTTTAGGGTTTAGGGTTTAGGGTTTAGGGTTTAGGGTTTAGGGTTTAGGGTTTAGGGTTTAGGGTTTAGGGTTTAGGGTTTAGGGTTTAGGGTTTAGGGTTTAGGGTTTAGGGTTTAGGGTTTAGGGTTTAGGGTTTAGGGTTTAGGGTTTAGGGTTTAGGGTTTAGGGTTTAGGGTTTAGGGTTTAGGGTTTAGGGTTTAGGGTTTAGGGTTTAGGGTTTAGGGTTTAGGGTTTAGGGTTTAGGGTTTAGGGTTTAGGGTTTAGGGTTTAGGGTTTAGGGTTTAGGGTTTAGGGTTTAGGGTTTAGGGTTTAGGGTTTAGGGTTTAGGGTTTAGGGTTTAGGGTTTAGGGTTTAGGGTTTAGGGTTTAGGGTTTAGGGTTTAGGGTTTAGGGTTTAGGGTTTAGGGTTTAGGGTTTAGGGTTTAGGGTTTAGGGTTTAGGGTTTAGGGTTTAGGGTTTAGGGTTTAGGGTTTAGGGTTTAGGGTTTAGGGTTTAGGGTTTAGGGTTTAGGGTTTAGGGTTTAGGGTTTAGGGTTTAGGGTTTAGGGTTTAGGGTTTAGGGTTTAGGGTTTAGGGTTTAGGGTTTAGGGTTTAGGGTTTAGGGTTTAGGGTTTAGGGTTTAGGGTTTAGGGTTTAGGGTTTAGGGTTTAGGGTTTAGGGTTTAGGGTTTAGGGTTTAGGGTTTAGGGTTTAGGGTTTAGGGTTTAGGGTTTAGGGTTTAGGGTTTAGGGTTTAGGGTTTAGGGTTTAGGGTTTAGGGTTTAGGGTTTAGGGTTTAGGGTTTAGGGTTTAGGGTTTAGGGTTTAGGGTTTAGGGTTTAGGGTTTAGGGTTTAGGGTTTAGGGTTTAGGGTTTAGGGTTTAGGGTTTAGGGTTTAGGGTTTAGGGTTTAGGGTTTAGGGTTTAGGGTTTAGGGTTTAGGGTTTAGGGTTTAGGGTTTAGGGTTTAGGGTTTAGGGTTTAGGGTTTAGGGTTTAGGGTTTAGGGTTTAGGGTTTAGGGTTTAGGGTTTAGGGTTTAGGGTTTAGGGTTTAGGGTTTAGGGTTTAGGGTTTAGGGTTTAGGGTTTAGGGTTTAGGGTTTAGGGTTTAGGGTTTAGGGTTTAGGGTTTAGGGTTTAGGGTTTAGGGTTTAGGGTTTAGGGTTTAGGGTTTAGGGTTTAGGGTTTAGGGTTTAGGGTTTAGGGTTTAGGGTTTAGGGTTTAGGGTTTAGGGTTTAGGGTTTAGGGTTTAGGGTTTAGGGTTTAGGGTTTAGGGTTTAGGGTTTAGGGTTTAGGGTTTAGGGTTTAGGGTTTAGGGTTTAGGGTTTAGGGTTTAGGGTTTAGGGTTTAGGGTTTAGGGTTTAGGGTTTAGGGTTTAGGGTTTAGGGTTTAGGGTTTAGGGTTTAGGGTTTAGGGTTTAGGGTTTAGGGTTTAGGGTTTAGGGTTTAGGGTTTAGGGTTTAGGGTTTAGGGTTTAGGGTTTAGGGTTTAGGGTTTAGGGTTTAGGGTTTAGGGTTTAGGGTTTAGGGTTTAGGGTTTAGGGTTTAGGGTTTAGGGTTTAGGGTTTAGGGTTTAGGGTTTAGGGTTTAGGGTTTAGGGTTTAGGGTTTAGGGTTTAGGGTTTAGGGTTTAGGGTTTAGGGTTTAGGGTTTAGGGTTTAGGGTTTAGGGTTTAGGGTTTAGGGTTTAGGGTTTAGGGTTTAGGGTTTAGGGTTTAGGGTTTAGGGTTTAGGGTTTAGGGTTTAGGGTTTAGGGTTTAGGGTTTAGGGTTTAGGGTTTAGGGTTTAGGGTTTAGGGTTTAGGGTTTAGGGTTTAGGGTTTAGGGTTTAGGGTTTAGGGTTTAGGGTTTAGGGTTTAGGGTTTAGGGTTTAGGGTTTAGGGTTTAGGGTTTAGGGTTTAGGGTTTAGGGTTTAGGGTTTAGGGTTTAGGGTTTAGGGTTTAGGGTTTAGGGTTTAGGGTTTAGGGTTTAGGGTTTAGGGTTTAGGGTTTAGGGTTTAGGGTTTAGGGTTTAGGGTTTAGGGTTTAGGGTTTAGGGTTTAGGGTTTAGGGTTTAGGGTTTAGGGTTTAGGGTTTAGGGTTTAGGGTTTAGGGTTTAGGGTTTAGGGTTTAGGGTTTAGGGTTTAGGGTTTAGGGTTTAGGGTTTAGGGTTTAGGGTTTAGGGTTTAGGGTTTAGGGTTTAGGGTTTAGGGTTTAGGGTTTAGGGTTTAGGGTTTAGGGTTTAGGGTTTAGGGTTTAGGGTTTAGGGTTTAGGGTTTAGGGTTTAGGGTTTAGGGTTTAGGGTTTAGGGTTTAGGGTTTAGGGTTTAGGGTTTAGGGTTTAGGGTTTAGGGTTTAGGGTTTAGGGTTTAGGGTTTAGGGTTTAGGGTTTAGGGTTTAGGGTTTAGGGTTTAGGGTTTAGGGTTTAGGGTTTAGGGTTTAGGGTTTAGGGTTTAGGGTTTAGGGTTTAGGGTTTAGGGTTTAGGGTTTAGGGTTTAGGGTTTAGGGTTTAGGGTTTAGGGTTTAGGGTTTAGGGTTTAGGGTTTAGGGTTTAGGGTTTAGGGTTTAGGGTTTAGGGTTTAGGGTTTAGGGTTTAGGGTTTAGGGTTTAGGGTTTAGGGTTTAGGGTTTAGGGTTTAGGGTTTAGGGTTTAGGGTTTAGGGTTTAGGGTTTAGGGTTTAGGGTTTAGGGTTTAGGGTTTAGGGTTTAGGGTTTAGGGTTTAGGGTTTAGGGTTTAGGGTTTAGGGTTTAGGGTTTAGGGTTTAGGGTTTAGGGTTTAGGGTTTAGGGTTTAGGGTTTAGGGTTTAGGGTTTAGGGTTTAGGGTTTAGGGTTTAGGGTTTAGGGTTTAGGGTTTAGGGTTTAGGGTTTAGGGTTTAGGGTTTAGGGTTTAGGGTTTAGGGTTTAGGGTTTAGGGTTTAGGGTTTAGGGTTTAGGGTTTAGGGTTTAGGGTTTAGGGTTTAGGGTTTAGGGTTTAGGGTTTAGGGTTTAGGGTTTAGGGTTTAGGGTTTAGGGTTTAGGGTTTAGGGTTTAGGGTTTAGGGTTTAGGGTTTAGGGTTTAGGGTTTAGGGTTTAGGGTTTAGGGTTTAGGGTTTAGGGTTTAGGGTTTAGGGTTTAGGGTTTAGGGTTTAGGGTTTAGGGTTTAGGGTTTAGGGTTTAGGGTTTAGGGTTTAGGGTTTAGGGTTTAGGGTTTAGGGTTTAGGGTTTAGGGTTTAGGGTTTAGGGTTTAGGGTTTAGGGTTTAGGGTTTAGGGTTTAGGGTTTAGGGTTTAGGGTTTAGGGTTTAGGGTTTAGGGTTTAGGGTTTAGGGTTTAGGGTTTAGGGTTTAGGGTTTAGGGTTTAGGGTTTAGGGTTTAGGGTTTAGGGTTTAGGGTTTAGGGTTTAGGGTTTAGGGTTTAGGGTTTAGGGTTTAGGGTTTAGGGTTTAGGGTTTAGGGTTTAGGGTTTAGGGTTTAGGGTTTAGGGTTTAGGGTTTAGGGTTTAGGGTTTAGGGTTTAGGGTTTAGGGTTTAGGGTTTAGGGTTTAGGGTTTAGGGTTTAGGGTTTAGGGTTTAGGGTTTAGGGTTTAGGGTTTAGGGTTTAGGGTTTAGGGTTTAGGGTTTAGGGTTTAGGGTTTAGGGTTTAGGGTTTAGGGTTTAGGGTTTAGGGTTTAGGGTTTAGGGTTTAGGGTTTAGGGTTTAGGGTTTAGGGTTTAGGGTTTAGGGTTTAGGGTTTAGGGTTTAGGGTTTAGGGTTTAGGGTTTAGGGTTTAGGGTTTAGGGTTTAGGGTTTAGGGTTTAGGGTTTAGGGTTTAGGGTTTAGGGTTTAGGGTTTAGGGTTTAGGGTTTAGGGTTTAGGGTTTAGGGTTTAGGGTTTAGGGTTTAGGGTTTAGGGTTTAGGGTTTAGGGTTTAGGGTTTAGGGTTTAGGGTTTAGGGTTTAGGGTTTAGGGTTTAGGGTTTAGGGTTTAGGGTTTAGGGTTTAGGGTTTAGGGTTTAGGGTTTAGGGTTTAGGGTTTAGGGTTTAGGGTTTAGGGTTTAGGGTTTAGGGTTTAGGGTTTAGGGTTTAGGGTTTAGGGTTTAG